>JAWNPO010000397.1:0-257807 GCA_035047525.1 Drosophila quinaria
AAAAAAAAGAGAAGAGAAAGTCGAAGTCAGCTGACGCTTTTATTTTGTGCTCCGTAAATCTGCCATAAATTCATCATTAAAAGTGTTTCAATAATTATAAAAAACACCTTTATCAGTAACCTATGCTGCAGCAACATATCTGTTGCAAATTTGTGTCCGAAAAATAAACAATAAACAAAAAACAATCACTTTAATTTTGCCCAAGCTTGACGCGGGAAAACAAAAAACTAAAACAACAACAAACAGTTTTAGAGAGCAACAGCTGAGAGCACTAATCACTCAAAAGACAAAACAGTGCAAAAAAAACTCACATTTACACACACTAAAGCATTCAGTGATCCGCGCTCACCAAAGTGACAAAATAAGAAAACTGAAAACAAAAAAAACGAAAAACGAATCTAACAAAACAAGTACACTAAACACAATGGCACCAATAACAAAGAGAATGCGCGAGAACTCCAATGCGGAGATAAATGCGAGCAAAGGGATGGACATGAGCTCTATTTTGCAGCTTATCAACGAGCGTTTCAAGGAGCAGGCTGAATTGATAGCAAGCAAAATGAGTCAGTCTGAAGAGCGCATACTCTCTTTGCTTCATGAGCGGCTGGATAGCATGAGCAAAGAAATGCAAGAGCTGTGTGAGCGCGTCCAACAACTGGAGAGAGATGCGTCTGTGGTGGAGGCGTTAAAGACACAGGTGGGGTTGCTTGAGTCAAAACTATCGACTCTAGCAACTGCAGAAGTGGCTAATGACTTGCGCATGCATGGGGTTCCGTTCACCGAGGGAGAGTCTTTACAGACTATTTTCAACACTCTCTGCTTTTCACTGGGTATAACACCGGCACCGAAGCTAAAAGATATTTGTAGTTGTCGATCCTACAATAATCATAAAACTGGAGAATGCACGCGATAAGATCGCACTCATACGGGCGGCCGGAGAGTATAGGCGGACGACAAAGCAACTACTAAAATTGCAGTTGTTGGGCTTTGACTCGTGCACGCCTATATACCTTAATGAACAGCTGACGAAAGAGACGTAGAGGCTGACGAAAGAGGCTATGCAGATGAAGAGGAAAAGAATTCTAACGGCAGTTTTCTGTCGACGCGGCTGCGTATATGTGAAGCAATGCGAGAAATCAGAGCCAATGTGTGTGGAGAGCTTTCAAAAGCTCTTACAACTGCAAGCAGAAAGCTCTACAATTTCGGCAAATGCTCCGCCAGAATGAGCGTTATATTTTGAATATCTCCTCTATGTATCACTGCAGACGGCAGTCCGCGCTAGTGACGAAAGCAGCACGAAGGGTGCGAAGGTGACTAGCATATATACACAGGAAGAATGGAAAATTTGCTATGACTGTCCGATCGGGTCGAGTTATGTACCGATCGAAAGGTATCAATTTTACTTACAAATGTGCATACTAAGACTTTTGGAAACTTACCTGGTTCGTGAAATAAACAGGTGTTAGTGGGAGGGGAAAATTTTAAATTATTGGAGCAAATGGGGCCGTTGGAGCCTTTTCGATTTTTATTTTAATTTTTTACTATTCTTATCAAAAATACGCGTCGAATGACACCTTGATCATCAAAATCCGATCACTGGTTCAGAAGATAATTAATTTTGAAATTTTTGGTGCCCTTTTCAAAACGAGATGAAAAGTCCGTCTGTTTGTTTGTTTGTTTGTTAGTATCAAAGCGTTGATTTAGCTTAAAAGTTTGAATGAGGACTTGTTCCCGATAAAAAATCTAGAAACGTTTGTTCTACGACTTTTTCGAAAAAAAGCTAGTTTAGCGGGAAATCGCTAAAAACCGCTAAAATTAAAACCCCTATAGCATCCAAACGATATGAGCTACAGATGTGATCTATATATCGTTGGAAAGGTATTTTGAAGGGCTTTTAGGCAGACCTTTAAACTTTTTTTCTAAAGTCCATAGGTAAAAAGCAACAGGTGAAATAAGATATTTTGTCCCACATTTTGGCGGTTTTTGAGAAAACGACGCTAACGATTTTTTTTAGCTTTCAATATGTTGTAGTGTAAAAAATTTCGCGTTTTTTGATATATGATAGAAAAAATTTTACCGATGGGTTTGGAAGATATTACTTATTAACTGAATATACTTTTTACCTTTACACTACTGCATGTACTAGTACATATGCAGTATGTACATGTGCATGTAAATCGCCAAAAACCACAGCTTCCAAACAATAGAAGCTACAGATTTGATCTATATATCGTTAGAAAGGTGTTTTGAAGGGCTTTAAGCCTAGCTGTAAACTTTTTTGCTTAAAAGCACAGGTAAAAAGCTTCAGGTGAAAGAAGGTTTTTTTTCCCACATTTCGGCGATTTAAGAAAAATCTACGTTTCAAATGACTTTTAAATATGTTATTTGTTGTAGACAATTCAATTTCACGTTTTTGACATATAACACATAGCCGTCAAATTTCGTTTGGGCAAGATATTACCTGTTAACTGAATATACCTTTTACCTTTACACTTCTGCATGTACATATGCAGTAGCATGCATACAGCAGCAGCAAAGTGTCATAGCAGCCAGAGTTTGAGAGTGCTACTAGCTTTTGCGCTTGGCATGTGTGTTTGTAAAGGGAACCAGTGTTGCCAGACAGTTTGTTTCAGCTTGTACAAAAAATAAACAAAGTTGATAAAGATATACTGTCCAAAAAAAAATTCAATTTCAAAATTTCTGATGTCTTATTCAAAAATTTCTGATATCTTATAAAAAAACCTCTTTACGAGGTAAAAGTCTAGTGACGAAAACAGTTATATGCCCCAAAATTTTGATATCCAATTTTGTGACGAATAACATTAAGTTTGAATATAAATTATTTTAAAAACAATTTTTGCATTCGGCACTGCGCAAAACAGTGGTTTTTATTTGGTATGAAGAATTGAGACATTTTAGCGCAATGTGCCGAGTGCCAAAATTTTTTTTAAAATAATTTATATGTCAAACTTAATGTTATTCGTCACAAAATTGGATATCAGAAATTTTGGGGCATATAACTGTTTTCGTCACTAGACTTTTACCTCGTAAAGAGGTTTTTTTTATAAGATATTTATATTATTTGTAACAAATTTCGATTTAATGTTTCTTTCTTTTTAATGTATTTGTTTATTACTATTATTGTCATTATTATTATTACTTTATTGGCGTCATATATTATACAATTTTTTGGTGTGCTTCAAATAGGATATAAAATGAAACAATTCAAATGTCAGCATCTCTGAGTTCAACCAAAGCGAGCGGCCATGCTATGGTTCGAGTCCTTTGCAAGCAAAATGGTTTAAAAATTTGTCATATTAATGCCCAAAGCCTTGTCAAAAAGATGGATGAGTTTCGATATATGTTTGTGAATTCTAATGTTGATATTGTCTGTGTCTCCGAAACGTGGTTTGTCCCTGAATTAAGCGATGTATGTATTACTTGTGAGGGCTTTAATGTTTTTCGTTCTGATCGTGTAAGTCATGCCGGTGGTGTTGCAGTTTTCGTTTCAAATAGAATTAAATGTAAAGTTGTATTAAAACATCCTCTTGACAGCCCAATAGAGTACATATTTCTAGAATTAAATAACCTTAACGATAATATAAAGATGCTTTTAGGATGTGTGTATAGGGCGCATAAAAACATTGACTACTCTTATTTGACTGACACAATAGCGAACTTGACACTTACTTATACTGACGTTATAATAATTGGTGACCTAAATAGCAATATGCTGCTGGACCAAAATTTATCAAGCGACATGAATGCAATCGGCCTTAAACTTGTCAATGATACGACACCGACACATTTCTCAGAAACTGCCACTACATTACTTGACGTCATTTTTGTAAATAAAATAGAGAAAGTAATGTTGTATGACCAAATCTCAGTACCTGCATTTTCAAAACATGACTTGATTTTTCTTTCTTATGACACGAAACTTGACTTTAGTAATCAGACTATTCAATACAGGGATTTTAAAAATATAGATTATAGTACATTATACAGTGACTGCAGTATGTGTGACTGGAACAGTATTTACTTTCTTCCTTCAATTGACACCCAGTTAGGTTTGCTACAAAATAATATTGAATTCCTTTACAATAAGCATGTACCACTTAAAACCATAGTTATTAAGCCTAAGATATATTCCTGGTTCAACAATGATATTAAAAGTGCAATAAAAGTTAGGGATAGGCTTTATGAGAAATGGAAACGCTACAAGACTGACAATTTTTACACAAAACATTTGGAGAGAACTGAAGAGAGTTGGAATTGGAACCGCAAAATCTGTGATAAATGAAGACTTGGATGTAAATGTTCTTAATAGTAGTTTTGTCAATATTAATGTTTGTCCAGCAACATGTAATTCGTATTTAAATTCTGTGCCGTTAAATAATTGTGCTAGCTGTTTTAATTTTATTAGTGTTAGTCAATGTGATGTCCTTGAATCAATCTTAAAAATAAAATCAAATGCAAGTGGATTTGACGAAATTAATCCAAAATTTTTGAAAATAAAATTTCCACATATTCTAGGGCATATAACGCACATTATAAACTATGCAATAACCACATCGACCTTTCCTGACATGTGGAAAATTGCTAAGATATTCCCCATCTCAAAGAGTAAAGGCGAATTCAGACCAATAGCTATTTTACCTTTTATATCTAAAGTATTTGAAAAATTATTAGCAACGCAGATTACAACTTTTATGGACATTAACAATCTTCTTAGTAATAGGCAATCCGGGTTTAGAAAAAAGAAAAGCTGTATAACCGCCATTTTAAAAATTGTTGAAGACATAAGAAGTCATATGGACAAGAGTGAAGTAACCCTCTTGACACTTCTTGACTTTAGTAAGGCTTTTGACACGGTAAACCACGAGATTTTAATAACAAAGTTAAACAGACTATACAATTTCTCCTCAACTGCAATTAAGTTAATGACCTCATACTTGACAAACAGAAAACAAGCCGTAGTTGTACAAAAATCTACCTCTAATCTTATAACCACAACGCGTGGAGTTCCACAGGGTTCAATTCTAGGTCCACTTCTTTTTACGATTTATGTTAATGATCTTCCAAGTGTTTTGTCTACATGTGAAGTCCATATGTACGCTGATGATGTTCAATTATATGTGAGTCGTCCTGTAAGTCAGATTAATCAGTGTATCATGTTGTGTAATAATGATCTGTTAAGTGTATGTAAATGGGCAAGAAACAATGGTCTTCGTTTGAACCCGTCCAAGTGTAAATGTATTGTGGTGTATAAGAACAAATTTAATGTTAGTAATTTAAACAAATTAAATATTGACAATGTAGAGATTGATTATGTGGAAAAGTCTGATAACCTAGGTATAACAATCAACAATACACTTACTTGGAAAGATCATGTGAATAAAGCAGTTGGAAAAACCTATGGCATTCTCAGACAGCTTATGGTAACACAGGCCTGGTTGCCCTCTAGCACAAGAATGACAATCGCGAAAACCTTAGTGATACCAATTCTTTTCTATGGAATTGAAATTTATGCAAACTGTGATATTGCTAGTCAACAAAAACTTAGAGTAGTATTTAACAACATTGCACGCTACGTTTTTGGACTTAAACGATTCGACCATGTCACTTGCTTTGCAAATCGCATATTTGATTTAGACTTAAGAAGCTGGACGAAATATAAAACTCTTACTTTGCTACATCAGATTATATCTACTAAATCGCCCGACTATCTTTATGACAAAATACGCTTTGCGGTATCATTGAGGACATTTAATATTGTGTGTCCTAGAATTAAACTTGCATCCTCAGCCAAGCACTTCTTTTTATGGGTTGCTCGACTTTGGAATCAGTTGCCAATTGAAATTAAAACTATTCGAAGCACATCAAATTTTAGCTATAGGCTAAAATCACACCTTCAACTTCATTTGCAGTGATAATGATAACAATGACAGTAATAATAATAATAATAATTAATTATATAAATAGTAATAGTAATTATATTTATAATAATAACTATTTTAATAATAATAATAATAATGATGAAAATTGTAATACATATATAAGAATTAGATTTACATGTTTGAACTTAATGTTAAATTGATAAGCGAAATAATGTTAACCTATTAATTATAATTTTAGAAAATATTTATGAGATTGTCAAGTGTGACTAGTGCACTAATTTAAAAGTATCCCTACTTGTAGCACTAGGAAATAGTTAATAAATAAATAAATAAATAAATAAATAAATAAATATCATTGAAAAAGGTGAAGTACTCATGGTTTTCAGGTAGTTCGCCAGTTTTTCTTATGATTTCATCATTTCCTTGAATGATGCTCCATTTTTCATTGAGAGTCTTAGCCTTAATCTTATGATAACCGGCTTGGGATTTTCTCTCAGCTGAATCCTTTTTGTAGTTGGATATCAGCTTTAAAATTTCTTGGCTGACATCCTGCTGGACATCCAGTAACTCATCGATGGTTACTTGTTTTGATGCCATTTTTTGTCGCTTGGTGGACTTTAATATATACTATGACAACTTCAATAAGTGACAATAGATTGGATCACCAATTGTTTTGGTGAATCTTTATGTTCCTGATCTGTCGCCTTGTTGACAATTTCAGATGAGCAGGTTGGGGTCACCAAATATTTTTTTGGTGAATATTTATGCTCCTGATCTGTCGCCTTGTTGACAGCTTCCAATGGGCAGGTTGCTTGTGAATGTCGCCTGGTTGACAACTTCAATAAAGGATAATGCTCTGGAGATAATCCTTGTGTCGTCCAATTGACAACACGGATTTCCAGTGTCGGGGTCACCAAAATGTTTGTGTATAGCTTTTAAAAGCAGTCAGCACATAAACTGACTACTTGTAACCAGGTGGACTTCGGAGAGGGAATTCCTTGATGCGCACAGCTATTGCAATCGTAGAAATGAATGAATGTTTCTTGTATATTGTACTAAAAACACTGATTTTATTGATCAAAAGGTAACAATATTTGTAGGTAAAAATAGCTTAGTTAACAAGTTTGTAGTGTTCATTAAAATTAGGTTATTGTGTACTCAGCAGTTGAGTCCAATGCAGAGTAGCTTACTTTGCAACTACCGGGTTGGCTTGCTGATATTATTGTGACACATATGTGTGTTGTGCAGTCAGCGATATTATATGTGGTCAGTTATAATGTTGTGTGTCAGCGATATTTTGTGTATAAGGTGTTGACATAGTTCTTTAATTGTGTTACATAGCTGTTCTGTTTCTTATTTATAATTTGGACATGTGTATTTTGTATGCGCCTAAACGAATATATTAATTCATAAACTTTTCTGTAGTACAAATTAGACTCACTAACAATAAAAATAATCAAATTAGTACTAACATTGGAGCCCATTATGGTATCAATATACTTTATCCGCATGGAATATTTTATGCACTTTATTGTGCATATATATCTGTTATCATCTTTATCCGCATATTGTCGCATGGTCCCCTCGAGGGCGCTCGCGATTAACAAAAACAGAACCAGCCAATATCCAGGGCTCCACCTAGAATACGTCGGCAGCGGTTCTGTAAGACGTACTTAGTATGTCATATGGCTATATGTGGGCAAGCACAGGCCCCCACATATTATGAAAAAAAAAAAAAACAACGTTGTGAAATAAAAAGTGAAATTTGTGAAATTGTTGCGGATATCCTATAAATCATTGGTAATTACTACTCAACTTTAGCAATTGTTCAAATGGATCCCATCTGAAGTTGGTTGCCATTAAATTTGAAGCGCGCAGGAGGTGCAAACTATTTTCTGATGAGTACATACATACATACATACATATTCATATATATTCCCTTATAATATTATGCTCGGGGGTGAGTGCTATAATATCTATTAAAAGTGCCCAATTTGTTTCAACACTTGTTATCTACAATTGATAAATTACTAAATTTCATAAAATAAAAATAAATAAATAATAAACTAAATTAAAGCAAATTAATATAAACAAGGAGCAAATAACTCTGGCGAACAAAGAGGTTGCTGCTCTGGGAGCGACGCACCAGGCTCCCCTAGCAGCGGGTACTACTGGTGTGGGTCACGGAGGCGACAAGACTCAGCCAGTCATGAGCAATAGAGTCGATGCGGAACGGGCAGAAGCTGAACTGCTCTCATCGTTCTCGTTGCGACCGAGGATGGAGAGAACGCCACCCGGTGGTCCGTCATCGGCACCGCCAACTGTGAACGAGCGAGTTTTCAGCTTTGGGACTGCTTTAACCTCAGATACGCCTAAAAGGAGTAGGGACGCCTCCAGTCCTGGGAACGTCGCAGAAGCAGCGACTAAGAAATCAAAGAAGCAAAGGAGCTTAGTAGCGGTATCGGAGGAGCTAGGTGATCTCATCGAGGAGATTATCCAAGCCTTCAGACCCAAGGCAGCGAGGCACATCACCCAAGCAAGCCGCGATCTTTTTGCACGGATGAAGGAGCTCCAGACAGAGATCATAAGCAGGCTCGCAGAAAAGGAGCCTGCAACGGCTGGACTACCGGAGAATAGTCCAAACTCTCCACGGAACAAGCAGTCTCCAAATGGACTGTCCCTCGCACGGCCAGTCGCTAATGAAAGTCAGCCAGCAGAGCGCGAATTCCGGAGAAGATCTCAGGACATAGCCACCCAAACGACGCCACAAAAAAGGATACCAGCAGCCGCGCCTTTGCATTCCCGACAGAGTTCTAGCGGTCCAAAGCCATCTCCTAGGCAAGGATCTCTAACTAACACGGTGGCGGCAGGCAGCTCCAGTCCCGCATCAACCAAAGGAGTAACACGCAAGCAGCACGCCAACGAACCCCGTAAGCAGAGACCACGGGCGGATGTAATAATCATCCAACCTGAAGCTGGCAAGTCCTACAGCGACATTCTTCGCCTGGTCACCAGACGTGAGGACAACAAATTGCAGAGCGTGGGTGAGCACGTACGAAGGGTTCGGAAGACAGTACAAAATGGCTTGGTGCTAGAACTGGATGGAGACTGCAAAGCGACGATGGACAAAATGAAAGCCGATATTGGAGCCGCGTTGGGGCAGCAGGCTAGAGTAAGGGCCGTCTCACAGGAAACCTCACTGGAAATTAGAGATATCGACTGTCTGGCCGCAAGAGAAGATATTCTCGCAGCCTTGGCTCCTCATACGGACGCACCGCTGGATGAATCGGTGATGAAGACGCTAAGACCCGGATACGATGGCTCGCAAGTAGCCGTTGTCACCATCCCGGTAGCGACCGCCAGGCGTGTCTTGAAAGAGGGAAAGCTGAAGATAGGATGGACAAGGTGCAAAGTAAGAGAGAGGGAGCCGCGAAAAAGGTGCTACAGGTGCCTGGAGTTTGGCCATGTCGCTGCATCTTGTAAGAGCGCGGTTGACCGCACGGGCTGCTGCCTACGCTGTGGCCAGGAGGGTCACAGAGCAGCCAACTGCACGAACGAGCCAATGTGCTTTATATGTGCAGCGGCAAAAAGGAAGGAGACGAAGCACCACGCCGGCAGTAGAAGATGTCCTCTGTCGACGAATAGTGAAGCCGGCCCTATCCGAAAATGACGAAAATGCTACAGCTCAACCTGAACCACTGTGCGGCCGCCCAAGACCTACTGAAACAAACAGTTCGCGAACTGTCAGTAGACGTGGCACTTCTGAGCGAGCCCTACAAGCCTATCCAAGGCCCAAATTACGCAGCAGATACAGATGGCAAGGCAGCAATCTGGACATGTGGGTCACTGCAACATCAGTTGGAGTCGCAGCGCTCATCACGTGGCTTTGTGAGAGCTAGATTTGGCGAGCTATGGCTATATAGCTGCTACCTGGCACCCAGTCTCACATTGTCGGAGTATACAGCCATACTAGATGACCTAGTTGACGATGCGAGGGGCAAGCTACAGGTCGTCATAGCCGGCGACTTCAACGCTTGGGCAGAGGAATGGGGAAGTACTTCTACAAACTCCAGAGGACAGGCTGTATTGGAATCCTTCGCTTCACTGGACGTTGCTCTACTGAACAGTGGAAGGCAGCACACATTCTGCAGAGCCGGCGCGGGATCCGTAATAGACCTCACATTCGTGAGCTGCTCGTTATGGAACCACGCTCGTTGGGCCGTCAGTGAGGCATACACTGCGAGCGATCACAATGCCATAGTTGTGGAACTCGTTCGGCGACCGGCAGCACCAGCCAGCAGGACAATAGCGGAGAAGGCCTACAGAGCAGACACAATGAACGCTGGGATTTTCGCAGAGACGTTTCATGCCCCCGCCCAAGACCCGAACGCGGAGCGAAGTGCTGTCCTATTAATGCAGGAAATCACAGGAGCATGTGAGGCGAGCATGAAGCAACGGGATGGCTTTAAGCGGAACCACGAGCCCGTTTACTGGTGGACAGAGGAGATTGCGGAAGCGAGAAGACGGTGCATCACCGCAAGAAGACTGCTGCATCGTTCCAGGGGAAGACCCGAATTCGAGAACAGAAGGCTTGAGTACAGTCTAAGGCGTCGGATACTGAAAAAAGCAATCCGGCGAAGCAAATCGGAGCGGTTTCTGGAGCTTTGTGATGAGGCCGAAAACGACACCTGGGGACTGGCATAGAAGCTCGCAGTAAAAAAATTTAATGTGCAAGCCCAAACGGCTCCCAAGGATGAGCAGAAAATGAAGGAGATCGTGGAAACTCTTTTCCCTGGCTCCACGAATTTCCAACCACTGGATCCGACACCTACGCCCCAGCTGTTCCTCGAAGCCCCTGTGGTGACCGTGGATGAGATCCTTAAAGCGGCAAGCGTCATACGCGATTCCAAAGCGCCAGGTCCAGATGCAATCCCTAACAAGGCATTAAAACTGGCTCTAATGCTTCGACCAGATAGCTTCGCAGATGTGTTTGGAAAATGCATTAAGCAAGGTACCTTCCCCAGTGCTTGGAAAATCCAAAACTTGGTGCTCATCCCGAAGCCAGGTAAACCCCCGGAGATGCCATCATCTTACCGCCCTATCTGCCTGATAGATACAGCCGGTAAAGTGCTGGAGCGTCTTATATGCAGTAGGCTAGAGAAAGCAATCCGAGAAGCTGGCTATCTTTCCCCTCTGCAGTACGGCTTTCGCAAAGCTCGGTCGACGGTAGACGCTATCGCCAGAGTAACCAGCATTGCCAAAAATGCAATCCAAGGCAGCAGATGGCGAGGAGGCAGCAAAAAGTATTGTCTAGTTGTGACACTCGACGTAAAGAATGCGTTCAACTCGGCAAACTGGAATCGCATTCTTGAGTCTCTCCGAGGCTTCAACACGCCGAGTTACCTGATGTGCATCATAGGTGACTATTTTCGCAACCGGGTACTGCACTACCGTACGGATGCAGGGAAGAGGAGCTACAGAGTGTCCGGAGGAGTTCCACAGGGCTCAGTTCTCGGACCATTACTATGGAACGTCATGTACGACGGTATCCTCAGGCTGGAGCTTCCGGAGAACGCCACCATAGTGGGCTTTGCCGACGACATAGCACTTGTCGTCACCGCTAAGCACATTCCAGAGGCGGAATTGCTATGCAGTGCAGCAGTCAGGGATTGGCTAAATTCTGTAGGCCTTCAACTTGCTGACCACAAGACCGAAGCTGTGCTCATAAGCAGCAGAAAGGTCGTCGAGGTAGCCCACATTAACCTGGGGACAGCCACCATAGCTTTAACCAGAGCAATTAGGTACCTCGGAGTTTTAATTGATACGCGGCTAAGCTACAGAGAGCACCTTGAGCACATTGGCAGAAAAGCAGCAGCAATCGGACATGCATTAAACCGAATAATGCTGAACACTCGTGGGCCTAAACAAGGGCGCAGGCTGCTACTACAGAATGTAGTCAAAGCAACAATGCTGTACGGAGCCCCGATCTGGGCGCATGCGATGCAAGTCAAGTCCTACCGGAGGGGCCTGCAGTCGACCTATAGGCTCGGTGCTCTCAGAGTATGTAGCGGTTTCCGGACTATCTCTGAAGATGCGGCTCTGGTAATTGCGGGAATGGTGCCACTTGACCTGCTGGCTACGGAGAGGGCTGCCATTCATAAGGAGAAAAGCAGGGAGCATCCCATTGGGCACCGCCAGATTGCCAAAACAGCGAGGGAAGAGAGCGTGAGGAAATGGCAAACCAGGTGGGATGGTTCATCGAAAGGTCGTTGGACACATCGACTCATCCACGATCTGGGAAGGTGGCTTAGTCGCAAATTCGGCTTTGTCAACTTTCATTTGACGCAGCTCTTGAGCGGACATGGATGCTTTCGGAGCTATCTCCACAGATTTGGGCACGAAGGTGATCCATACTGCCTATGGTGCTATCCCGAGGAGGAAGAGACTGCTGAGCACATCCTGTTCACCTGCCGAAGATTCTCTAGTGAGAGGGAAGAATTGGAAGCGACTGTTGGAGCACAACTCACTGTAGACAACGTGATAAGCTGCATGCTTGAGAAGGAGGAGTACTGGTCTGCGGTATGCACGTTCGCAGCTCGAGCAACCACAAAGCTGCGCCAACTGGAGAGAGACGCAGAAGGAACGCAGTCAACGGTGGGGCATATTAAAATGCTCGCCCAGGATCCCGCGAAGCCTTGCCCCGCGGAGTAGTACCGCGAGATCTTATGGGCCCTTAGTCTTCGTTTATTTTTTCTCTGTATCTACTTGCCTAGTCTTCTATCTTTAAATATGTATATCTATGTACTATACCGAAATAAAAAAAAAAAAAAAAAAAAACACATACATACATACATGCATACGCTCGGGCACATTTTGTGCGGCTTATTTACGCGCACCCTTGTGTGCTTGTGTGTGTGTGTGTGAGTGTCTGTCCATACATTTAGTTAGGGTTTTCTGGACCAATCCCGTCTAAACTCTCGCTCTCTTGGTTTGCCTTCATATTTTGGCTTCTCTTCTTATATTACTAATTCTGCTACTGCCATCAGCTAGCCATTTATTTACCCTTTTTTAAGCAGCATTTTGCAATGCTCTTCTTCTTCCTTCTCTTCCCCAAATCAATATTGCTTGTACTTTAAATTATTTAGATGCCTATTTCTGCTTGACTCTTGAATAAAATGTATAAAATAAGTAAATAAAAATATACTTAAAAAAATATTCATAAATACATAGCTTAAAAATATAAAAAAATCAATAATATTAAAATATCTTTAAAACATTGCTCAAAAAACATGACTCTAAAATAACACTCAGAAATAAGTTAAAATATATTTAACATATGTTTAATTAATATATCATAAAATTATCTTAATAACATATATTCAAGAACAGGCGGAACTAGGTTCTTCTCTAACAATAATGATTTCCTTTTCATTATAAATCCCTTTTGTTGTTATTGTTGTTCTTTTGCCATTCATAGGCAAAACCATATTCAAAGGCTCACATACATATATACATATACATATAAATAAACACAAGCAAAATAAAAATCTCTACTTATGTAAATGTTAATACATATCATTTTCAAAAAAAAATAATTTAATTAACTGATAAATTGATTTAGTTCATTTTGTCAGTTGAATCATATTTAATTCAATTTGCATCGATACCACCTTGAATCGCAACTCTGTTTTTCGCGTACTATCGAGTATCGCCATTCTGAGTCAGTGCAATTAATTGATAGAAGCTTGCAAATCAAATAAGGTGTCACCTAACAACGTTGTGAAATAAAATATGAAATTTGTGAAATTGTTGCGGAAATCCAATAAATCATTGGTAATTACTACGCAACTTTAGCAATTGATCCAATGGATGCCATCTGAAGTTGGTAGCCATTAAGTTTGAAGCGCACAGGAGGTGCAAACTATTTTCTGATGAGTACATACATACATACATACATATGCATATATATTCCCTAATATTATTATGCTCGGGGGTGAGTGCTATAATATATATTAAAAGTGCCCAATTTGTTTCAACACTTGTTATCTACAATTGATTGAATGTCCGTGGCAGTCTTGGAGGCTGTCCGGCTGTCCAAACGTGCTTGCACACGCACAGGCACACGCATACATACATACATACATACATACGCTGGGGCACATTTTGTGCGGCTTAATTACGCGCACCCTTGTGTGCTTGTGTGTGTGTGTGTGTCTGTCCATACATTTAGTTAGGGTTTTCTGGACCAATCACGTCTAAACTCTCGCTCTCTTGGTTTGCCTTCATATTTTGGCTTCTCTTCTTATATTACTAATTCTGCTACTGCCATCAGCTAGCCATTTATTTACCCTTTTTTAAGCAGCATTTTGCAATGCTCTTCTTCTTCCTTCTCTTCCCCAAATCAATATTGCTTGTACTTTAAAATAAAAAAAACCTCTTTACGAGGTAAAAGTCTAGTGACGAAAACAGTTTAATGCCCCAAAATTTCTGATATCCAATTTTGTGACGAATAACATTAAGTTTTACATATAAATTATTTTAAAAAAAATTTTGGCAGGTTTTTAGCGATTTCCCGCTAAACTAGCTTTTTTTCGAAAAAGTCGTAGAACAAACGTTTCAAGATTTTTGATCGGGAACAAGTCCTCATTCAAACTTTTAAGCTAAATCAACGCTTTGATACAAACAAACAAACAAACAGACAGACTGAATTTTCATTTCAATTTCGAAAGGCCACCAAAAATTTCAAAATTAATTATCTTTTGAAACAGAGGTCGGATTTTGATGATCGAGGTGTCATTCGACGCGTATTTTTGATAAGAATAGTATAAAATTAAAATAAAAATCAAAAAGGCTCCAACGGCTCCATTTGCTCCAATAATTTAAATTTTTCCCCTCCCACTAATACCTGTTTATCTCACGAACCAGGTGAGTTTCCAAAAATCTTAGTATGCAAATTTGTGAGTTTAATTAATACCTTTCGATCGTTATATAACTCGACCCGATCGGACAGTCATAGCAAATTTTCCATTCTTCCTGTGTATATATGCTAGTCACCTTCGCACCCTTCGTGCTGCTTTCGTCACTAGCGCGGACTGCCGTCCGCAGTGATTATTTAGATGCCTATTTCTGCTTGACTCTTGAATAAAATGTATAAAATAAGTAAATAACAAGTGGGAAAGGCTATAGTCGAGCGCCCGACTCTAGGATACCCGTTACTTATTTTAATGAATTTTTTAATATTTTTTATTGCATGCTTTTAGGCACTTATATTTTTTAAACACTTTAATTAGCCATTACCACCTTTCTGTTTTGTCCGCTCTTGTTACGATTTAGTAGGATGATAGGTAATAATAGTAGTTAACGATAATTAGTAAAAAAATTATAATATCTTGAAAACTGTGCGTGTGGTGGTTTTTTGCGATTTACAGAGGCGGAAAAAGGCGTGGCAAAAATTTGAAATAAACTTGACCTGCGTGGGGTCTATAGAAGTCTGTGTGCCGAATTTGGTTGCTCTAGCTCTTATAGTCTCTGAGATCTAGGCGCTCACACGGACGGACAGACAGACAGACAGACGGACATGGCTATATCGACTCGGCTGTTGATGCTGATCAAGAATATATATACTTTATAGGGTCGGAGATGCTTCCTTCTCCCTGTTACATACATTGCAACGAATACAATATCCCCTTTTACTTATTTTTATAAGTAACGGGTATAATTACATTATTAGGCACACTAGGGTTAATTGCTACAGATGCTGAGTTTGTACTTACAAACACACACAACAATAGACAATAACAAGTGGGAAAGGCAATAGTCGAGCGCCCGACTCTAGGATACCCGTTACTTATTTTAATGAATTTTTTAATATTTTTTATTGCATGCTTTTAGGCACTTATATTTTTTAAAAACTTTAATTAGCCATTACCACCTTTCTGTTTGTCCGCTCTTGTTACGATTTAGTAGGATGATAGGTAATAATAGTAGTTAACGATAATTAGTAAAAAAAATTATAATATCTTGAAAACTGTGCGTGTGGTGGTTTTTTGCGATTTACAGAGGCGGAAAAAGGCGTGGCAAAAATTTGAAACAAACTTGACCTGCGTGGGGTCTATAGAAGTCTGTGTGCCAAATTTGGTTGCTCTAGCTCTTATAGTCTCTGAGATCTAGGCGCTCACACGGACGGACAGACGGACAGACAGACGGACGGACAGACGGACATGGCTATATCGACTCGGCTGTTGATGCTGATCAAGAATATATATACTTTATAGGGTCGGAGATGCTTCCTTCTCCCTGTTACATACATTGCAACGAATACAATATCCCCTTTTACTTATTTTTATAAGTAACGGGTATAATTACATTATTAGGCACACTAGGGTTAATTGCTACAGATGCTGAGTTTGTACTTACAAACACACACAACAATAGACAATAACAAGTGGGAAAGGCAATAGTCGAGCGCCCGACTCTAGGATACCCGTTACTTATTTTAATGAATTTTTTAATATTTTTTATTGCATGCTTTTAGGCACTTATATTTTTTAAAAACTTTAATTAGCCATTACCACCTTTCTGTTTGTCCGCTCTTGTTACGATTTAGTAGGATGATAGGTAATAATAGTAGTTAACGATAATTAGTAAAAAAAATTATAATATCTTGAAAACTGTGCGTGTGGTGGTTTTTTGCGATTTACAGAGGCGGAAAAAGGCGTGGCAAAAATTTGAAACAAACTTGACCTGCGTGGGGTCTATAGAAGTCTGTGTGCCAAATTTGGTTGCTCTAGCTCTTATAGTCTCTGAGATCTAGGCGCTCACACGGACGGACAGACGGACAGACAGACGGACAGACGGACATGGCTATATCGACTCGGCTGTTGATGCTGATCAAGAATATATATACTTTATAGGGTCGGAGATGCTTCCTTCTCCCTGTTACATACATTGCAACGAATACAATATCCCCTTTTACTTATTTTTATAAGTAACGGGTATAAAAATATACTTAAAAAAATATTCATAAGTACATAGCTTAAAAATACAAAAAATCAATAATATTAAAATATTGTTAAAATATTGTTCAAAAAACAAGACTCTAAAATAACACTCAAAAATAATTTAAAATACTTATATTTAAAATATGTTTAATTAATCTATATAAATAAAATTCTTTGTCCTGACTGACGCACTGACTGACTCACTGACTGAGAATATACGTGTAGCCCAAACGGTAAAAGATAGAAAGCTGAAATTTGCACACAACATAGATGAGATAATTTCATCGTGCAATAAGACGGCGTTTTGCGAAATTCGACCTCTAAGTGGGTTAAATCGGGGTCAAAAGTCACGGAATTGCTTAGTATGAAAAACTTTTTTGTTTCTTAAGATATCTCTACCAAACTCACAGATTGTATGTTTGGAACTGTCCTTTACATTCTGACCAAACTTGGTTGAAATCGGATGGCTATATCATATAGCTGCCATAGGAACAATCGGATGCAAATTAACTTTCAGAACCAAAAACTCTGTTTTTGTATGAGATATCCTAACAAAACTCATAGATTAGCTCTTCTTGCTAAATTTTGACATTTTTCCCAAATTTAGATTTTTTCCGCCAAATTTAGATTTTTCGCGTCAAATTTAGCCTTTTCCCGCTAAATCTGTATTTTTTCAGCTGAATTGACAAATTTGACTTTCACCTAAGTCCAATTACCGGGGAAAAACATTAAAACACTAAAGTTTAATATTTGCGTTTTTCGTCAAAAAATTCTATATTATATAAATTTGTTAAAACGGACTACTAAAGATGTTCTTTTTAATTTTGCGAGCGAAGCGAGCAGGGAGCGGAGCCCCCTAGTATATTATAAAATTATCTTAATAAAATATATTCAAGAACAGGCGGAACTAGGCTCTTCTCTAACAATAATGATTTCCTTTTCATTATAAATCCCTTTTGTTGTTATTGTTGTTCTTTTGCCATTCATAGGCAAAACCATATTCAAAGGCACACATATATACATATACATATAAATAAACACAAGCAAAATAAAAATATCTACTTATGTAAATGTTAATACATATCATAAAAAAAAAATAATTTAATTAACTGATAAATTGACTTAGTTCATTTTGTCAGTTGAATCATATTTAATTCAATTTGCATCGATACCACCTTGAATCGCAACTCTGTTTTTCGCGTATTATCGAGTATAGCCATTCTGAGTCAGTGCAATTAATTGATCGAAGCCTGCAAATCAAATAAGGCGTCACCTAACCAACGTTGTGAAATAAAAAGTGAAATTTGTGAAATTGTTGCGGATGTCCAGTAGGTCATTGGTAAATGCTACTCAACTTTGGCAGTTGATCCAATGGATCCCGTCTGAGGTTGGTTGCCATTGGATTCAAAGCGCACAGGAGGTGCTAATTTTTTTTTTTCCAATGAGTACATACATATGCATACGTATTCCCTTATAATGTTGTGCTCGGGGGTGGGTGCTGTAATGTCTGTTGGAAGTGCCCAATTTGTTTTCATTTAAATGTTTGAATATTTAAATAACTCTATACCCAAAACCATAAAAATGTCCATATTTAACATATAAACATATTAATATTTAAATATTTAAATAACTTATAACGCCCAAACCCATAAATATTTCAATATTTAACAGATAAATATATAAATACTTGAACATTTAAATAACTTATACCCAAAACCACAAACATGTCCATATTTAACATATAAACATATTAGTATTTAAATATTTAAATATTTAAATAACTAATAACTCCCAAACCCATAAATATTTCAATATTTAACATATAAATATGTAAATATATAAATACTTGAACATCTAAATAACTTATACCCAAAACCACAAACATGTCCATATTTAACATATAAACATATTAATATTTAAATACTTAAATAACTAATAACACCCAAGCCCATAAATATTTCAATATTTAACATATAAATATATAAATGAGAAAAAAGGAGAATGACCTTGCTATCTCTCTCTATACATTGATAAACAATCGTGTCAGCTTGTTGCACTGCCTGATTCTTTCAGCTTCATGTGATCTGCGAGAGGTGGACACATGCTGTTGGGGGAAGGAGGAATCCCCCTGTTCGGATTCTGGGAGCCCTGCCCAAATAAAAATTGGGCATGAGCAGCCTAGGAGAATCAGGGCCTCTTAAACGGACAGTGCAATAGATACTGTTGATTGGCCAAAAAGGGTCAACTTATCCATTTTTAATCGTTTTACATACACTAAAAATCTCCTCCTTTCTCCACTTATACCACTAAAATATATAAATATTTTACATGTTTAATGCCATATATTAATGAGAAAAAAGGAGAATGACCTTGCTATCTCTCTCTATACATTGATAAACAATCGTGTCAGCTTGTTGCACTGCCTGATTCTTTCAGCTTCATGTGATCTGCAAGAGGTGGACACATGCTGTTGGGGGAAGGAGGAATCCCCCTGTTCGGATTCCGGGAGCCCTGCCCAAATAAAAATTGGGCATGAGCAGCCTAGGAGAATCAGGGCCTCTTAAACGGACAGTGCAATAGATACTGTTGATTGGCCAAAAAGGGTCAACTTATCCATTTTTAATCGTTTTACATACACTAAAAATCTCCTCCTTTCTCCACTTATACCTCTAAAATATATAAATATTTTACATGTTTAATGCCATATATTATTGAGAAAAAAGGAGAATGACATTGCTATCTCTCTCTATACATTGATAAACAATCGTGTCAGCTTGTTGCACTGCCTGATTCTTTCAGCTTCATGTGATCTGCGAGAGGTGGATACATGCTGTTGGGGGAAGGATTAATCCCCCTGTTCGGATTCTGGGAGCCCTGCCCAAATAAAAATTGGGCATGAGCAGCCTAGGAGAATCAGGGCCTCTTAAACGGACAGTGCAATAGATACTGTTGATTGGCCAAAATGGGTCAACTTATCCATTTTTAATTGTTTTACATTTACTCAAAATCTCCTCCTTTCTCCACTTATACTTCTAAAATATATTCTTATTAAACATGTTATTATATTGATAACCAAATCTTTTAACATATACTTATACATTTAAATGTCGGGGCACCTGAACCCATAAATGTATCAGCATTTAACATATGGTTGTATAAATGCTTGAACATTAGATTGGCTAAAGGCGCCCTTACCCATAAACATGTCAATATTTAACTAATAAACATATAAATATATAAATATGTAAATATATTAATTCATAAACTTTTCTGTAGTACAAATTAGACTCACTAACTGTTCAAGCATGAACACAAGGGTTTATAAAAACAATGTGTCCCGAAAACATCGATCGAGTGACGGGACACTGAAATTTAACCAACGCGAACAAATGTAAAAAACACACACAAAAATCTAACACAAAATGCACTTGTAGTGCATTATCATAAAACTATTTTTAGACGCATGAGAACGGCTGGAAAGGAAAGATAGGCTTGTGTGTACAGCACATGCAACCCCAGCTATCTGGGGGTCCTTCCAATGACTGGAAGGAGCTAGACATTAAGATTTTCATGTTAGTTACCTAAGGCTAAGATTTTAAGAAATAAATTCAGTTCATAATTTGTACTCAAACTGCTAAGGTGTCCATTCATTTTGGTCCTTCGAGCACTCTGTTGTTTTCCGAGGAAGAAGCCGGATCACAAAAATAAAAAACCTTTGTTCTCCCCCATCAGTGGTAAGAGACAAGGTATAAAAAAAAATCTTTACTAAAATTAAAAATAGTGAAAGTTGCGTTTCCGAGGCAGACATCGGAAAAATTTATTGCGTTTCTGAGGCTTTACAACAGAAAGAGCAGCAGCAGCGACAACAGCAGCAGCTACAACAATTGTAGCGGCAGAAGCAGTAGCAGCAACGACGGCAGCGCAGCAACGACGGCAGCTCAACAACGACGGCAGCTCAACAACGACGGCAGCGCAGCACGACGGCAGCGCAGCAACGACAACGTGCAGCAATAATAGAGGCAGCTAAACAGGACCGACAACGCTACAAAGAGCGTAAAACAACTTCGCACTCGCGCGAAGTAACGCAAGTAACGTTATACAAGGCCTCTTTTGCCCCTAATTTAGTATCTCTAAATCAAGCCGATGTGCGAAAGCGCTGCTTGAAAAACTACTAAAATCTGTTAGGCTATTACTAAAAACGTATGAGTGGCAAAATATTGTAAGCCAATCATATGCAATTAATATAAGTGGGTTTCCATAGAAAGAAAAAGAATAAAAAAAAATAGTCAATATGCTATCAGAAAAAACTATTAAGTTTTTGACGTCTCAAGCGTCGTTAGTAGAAAAGCTAGAGAAATTAGAACAGGGAATTCTTTCCAGGGACTCGATCCCGATTCTAGAAAATATAAAGAAAGAGTTTTGTTATAACCATAGTGGGCTGTTGAAAATTGGAATAGTTGATCATGACTATTTCAATAAACGGCTGTACGAATACACTTTAGGTAAAATTCAAAAGTTAATAGAAGAAATTTCATGTTCCAAGCAGACATTAGATCCTGATCAAACAAGTCATAAACATGACGACGATCACAAACTTTCATGCTCCAAAAAGATATTAGATCCTGGGACGCAAACACTTCATAAATATGACGACGCTCGCAAACTTGCGGATCAATTCGACAAAGATATTCAAGTACTGAAAGAGTACTTGAATGAAACATTTATGGAGTTAGCTGATTCTCGCACTGAGAATTGCGGCGTAAGGAAAAAGAAGATTGAATTCCTGTGGAATAGGATTTATAAAAATATACAGAAATTTGCGAGTAAAGGCATTGAATGCCACGAGGACGTTGAAGAGCTAGAGTTTGACGTCGAAAATTTAATAAAAGCATTAGAAGACAAAAGGATCTTCCAAAGCTGCCAAAAATTAAAGTGCCCAACTTTTGTGGTAAACCCAATGAATGGGACATGTTCTATGAATTATTCATGGAAATAATACATAACAGAGAAGACCTCAGTATGTCCGCCAAATTTAATTACTTAAAAACGGCATTAGGGGGTGAAGCCAAAAGCATGGTATCACACTTGCTCATTGGCTCTGTTGATAATTATCATACCGTTTGGGAACTGTTAATCAAACGGTATGAAAATAAACGGAAAATTTTTTCTGAGCAATTGAATCGTTTGATTGACTTGCCAACCCTTAACATTGACTCAGGGAAATATATAAAGAATTTTATTGATAGCATTAATGAGGCTATCCATATAATTAAACTTAAATCCCACTTAACGAATGAAGTGGATATAGTTTTTGCTCACATTATTTTGAGAAAATTTAATAAAGATACATTGCAGCTGTACGAATCTCATGTCAAGAAGACAAAAGCGATTCAGTTACTGTCTGATGTATTAGAGTTTTTAGAGCAGCGGTTAAGTTCCGTAAGCTCATTTAAAAGCGAGGACAAAAAATTATCAAAAAATATTTCAAGCGATAAAGAGAATTGTCCTATTTGCAAAGTACCATGGCACTAGTCGGTACAATGCTATAAATTTAAAGCTATGAGCCCCATTGAGAGAGGCGAAGCAGCTAAAAATGCACAATTATGCACAAGGTGTTTGAAATACACAGCCTTCAAAAGATGCTCTGGCGATTATTTATGTACGATCTGCAAGAAGCCGCATAATACAATGCTTCATTTCCCAAATGAAAAACGGGAAAAAGTTAACACTTGTGTGACAAAAGATCAAGCTCTGTTAGCTACAGCAGTAGTAAAGGTCAAGTCAAAGTGTGGGGACTATGAAACACTAAGAGCATTGATTGATAGTGGATCACAATGCACAATTATTTCAGAAGAAGCAGCCCAGATTCTAAATTTAAATAGAATTAAAGCAAAAACTGAAATAAGCGGAGTTTCAGCACAAAACACAAGTACATCGAAGTACAAAGTAGAATTGTGTATAAAGCCCCTGAACAATGAAAAAGAGCCTTTCGAAATAGAAGCAATTGTATTGCCAAAACTAATGAAAGCTCTACCAGTCAAGGCAATTCCGACTAACAAATCAAAGTGGCGAAACTATATACTAGCTGACCCAAAGTTTGATAGACCCAGTAGGATTGACATAATTATTGGAGCGGATTTATATGCTCAAATTATGAAAAATGGGGTTGCTAGGATTGATGGATTGTTGGGACAAAACACAGAACTTGGATGGGTTGTATCCGGAAGTACAAAATCCAAAGGAAATAAAATTATAACCGCGACGACTATAGAAGTTAAGAATTTTGAGGGGTTTTGGGAAGTAGAAGACGAAGATAAAGAAGACGAAGAAGCAGAGATCTGCGAAAAACATTTTAAAGATGAGAGCGGTAGATTTATTGTAAAGATGCCATTTAAAAAAGAAACAGAGCTGGGAAATTCAAAAGCGCAAGCACTAGCGCGATTCTACAATCTAGAGAAAAAATTTCAAAGGAACAGTTCGCTAAAAGATAATTATGTCAAGTTCATGCATGAGTACAAAGATTTGGGACACATGCTGGCATCTAGTGAAGAAGGCAAATATTATCTTCCTCATCAAGGTGTTATCAGAGACTCCATCTTAACAACAAAGTTGTGAGTCGTCTTTGACGCATCTGCCAAAACCACGAACAATAAAAGTCTAAACGACATAATGTGGGTTGGTCCAAGAGTCCAAAAAGATATTTTTGATATTATCTTAAAATGGCAAAAATGGCAGTTTGTAGTTTCTGCAGATATTGAAAAAATGTATCGACAGATAAACATTGATGAGGAAGATCAGAAGTATCTGTACATAATCTGGAGAGATTCTCCAAACCAAATATAACAGTATTTCAAACTAACAACTGTTACCTATGGGACTGCATTAGCTCCTTATTTAGCAACAAGGACACTGTTAGAGATTGCAAATAATTGCGAAAATAAAAAAATCCAGAACGTAATTAAAAACGATTTCTACATGGACGATTTAATGACAGGGGCTGACTCTGAAGAAGAAGCTAAAGAACTAGTTAAGTTAGTATCTAGCGAGCTGGAAAAAGTAGGATTTAATTTAAGGAAATGGATTTCAAATACTCCAGAAATTATAGCTTCTATAGAGGGCTCAGAAGAAAATAAAGTTTTATGTATTGAAGAGAACGAATCAATTAAAACGCTAGGGTTACAATGGGAACCTAGCAAAGATGAATTTAAATTTAACTTGCTCTGCGAAAAAAAAAACAAAATTAACAAAAGATCAGTGTTATCCATTTTAGCAAAGATTTATGATCCACTGGGTTGGTTATCTCCAGTAACAGTAGTTGGTAAACTGTTCATGCAAAAGCTATGGCTAGATAAACAAAAATGGGATCAAGAATTACCAGTTGAAGATGCTAATTATTGGGAATCCTTTTTAGAAAAGCTAAAAACGCTAGAAAATCTAAGAATTCCAAGGTGGCTTAAAATGCAAGTCAATACAGTAGCACAAATCCATGGGTTTGCGGATGCGTCAGAAAAAGCATATGCAGCTGTCGTATACGCAAAAATAGGCTGTTTAATTACGATTATAGCCAGTAAAAGCAAAGTGAATCCTATTAAAAATAGGAAAACAATTCCTAAGTTAGAGCTTTGTGCAGCTCAACTTCTTGCCAAATTAATTGATAGAGTTAAAGAAGACTTACCTGTTCCGAAGAACTTGTGAGATGGTTCTGAGGGGGCTCAGCTGAGGCCACCAGGCGGGTCGCGGGTTGCGGATAGCGAATGGCCACCCCTCGGGGTGGTTAGCTGCGAATAGCGGGTCTACCCCGTAATAAGCAGTCCCGGACAAACAGCGGGTACGATACCGATCATCGTACTGACAAGGCGTTTGTGTTGCCGCCTTTAAAGCATAGCCTCACACACCCCCAAACTCCCTCACAAGTGCTGAAAGTAGCACCAGCGCTAACCGCTGGCGGACGGCAGGGACAGCGACCCCTGCTGTCAAAGAAGAAGGATCTTCTGCCAGGTTTGGGAGAGCCGGGTGGACTAGATGATCCCCACAGGCGTAAACTCTGTGGATCTCGGATCAAATGGAACATCCGGTATCTCCAGCAGGGGTTGTCGCAGGAAGATGCGTTGGCCAAGGCCAAAGAGCAAAGACCGCCGACACCCGAAGATAGGGCAACTGCCAAAAGGTCGAGTAGTGCGCTTACACCGACAACCGACACCCCTAAAAGGGTGCGCGCGGCGGAGCCAACTGCTTCGAGACCAAAGGCAGGGACACCTGTAGGAGCAGAGCACAAAGCTCCAGAATCAGGACGGCAGGAAGCTCTGGATGAGCGCCCTAGCACGTCAACAGCAGCAGCAGCAGCTGGACCAACAGCCAGAAAGTCCACCTCCTCGGCGCCCACTGAGCCTCGCGCATCCTACGCAGCTGTCGCGAGTAAGGTGAAGGTGGCCGTGTTGCCTGCGGAGTATCCCCAGGTAATTCTCAGTCGCGGGGACCTTTCCGCGCTTGAGGAGGCCATCCTGGATCAGGTCATACTGACAGGGTGGGACACTGCAGTTTCCTTTCTTGGAATTCATTTCCGAGTAGGACATCTGGTCATTGAGTGCACGGACCAGAACTCTGCAGACTGGCTGGCGACGGTAGCAACAAAGCTACACTCATGGAAGGGCGTACCCCTTGATTGCAGGATGGGGGATGACATTCCGTCACCCCATACCATCACGCTCTACCTGCCGAGAAGTGCGGACAGGGAAACAGACTACTTGCTGGTTATGCTGAGTAACCAGAACAAGATCGAGACTGACGCATGGAGAGTCATCTCAAGAAGGGAGGAAGGAGGAGGAGCCCTGCTGGTACTTGGCATCGATGAGATGGCCAAGGAAGATATAGTGACCAGAGGTCACCAGCTTTTCTTCCGCTTCGGGAAAATCCCCGTTAGCGGACTGAAAAAGACGGCGGAAAAGACCGCACCCGCGAGCGAGGACCTCCCTCCAGCGGGATCGAATTCGGAGCCGTCCCCGGCTGCGAGCGGATCCAGCGTCTGCACGGCAGGTCCTTCCAACATGTTGGAGGATCTCGCCGAGGACGAAGATCTGGCGGATCTTACACTGGATCCCGCCGTAGTTGAGGAGATGGACCAGCAGTCGGCCATGTCGTCCCAGGAGTTTCTAGACGAACTGGAAGGAGCGGACGTCACTCTGACGCCACGCGATGACGAAGGGAACTCCCGGCCCCCCTCGTCATGTGATATGGAGCCGCTGTTGTAGTGCAATGACGCAAGTCATCAGCACTAAGCTAGCCCAGGTGAACATCCACCGTGCGAAGGCGGCCTCTGCCGTCCTAGCCAGGATGTTCACCACCCAACACCTTGGGCTAGCTCTAGTACATGAGCCATGGGTCAACAATGGCATCAAAGGCCTGTACACAGCGGACGCAAAGGTAATCTGGGACCAAAGAGACCCGGTACCTAGAACATGTAATGGTGAGGAAATGTATTAACTATACCATCCTTTCAGAATTCCTAAGCAGGGACTGCGTGCCAATAGCTGTGCAGACGGCTGGTGGCACACGTACCACAGTGGTGGCCTCGGCGTATTTCGCCGGCGATGAAGCCTGTCCGCCGCAGGAAATCGTGGGACTGGCAGAACACTGCGACAGGGAGAAGCTCCCCCTGATCATCGGGTGTGATGCCAACGCACACCATGAGGTCTGGGGTAGCACAGACACAAACACAAGAGGTGAGTACCTTCTTAACTTTATATTTAGATATAATTTAGAAATTGGAAATGTCGGTGCCATACCGACATTCGTAACTAGAATCAGGGAAGAAGTATTAGACATCACCCTGATAAGTAGGTGCCTTAAGCCACACCTAAGTAACTGGCATGTCTCAATGGAGGAATCTATGTCCGACCATAGAATCATCCTCTTTGAGCTGCGGGTCAATACAGACAGTAGCGCACCAGCCCGTAACCCCAGGAAAACAAACTGGGAAAAGTTTAAAACGACCCTACAACTCAATCTATCCAATGAAGAGACGGGTATACCCCGCACACAATTGGAATTAGAAAGAGTTGTAGGCAATATAAACAGCAGGATAACAAATGCATTCGAGGAAAGCTGTCCTTTTGGAAGGAAGCGCACAGAAACGGACGCCCCTTGGTGGAACGATAGCCTTGAGAGGCTACGAATCACCACCCGTCGCCTCTTCAATGGGGCAAAAAGAGACGGGACTTGGGACTCCTACCGTGAAAGCCTGACCTCCTACAATAAGGAGATAAGAAAGGCCAAACGGAAGAATTATCGCGAGTTCTGCGAAAGTATAGAGAGTACAACCGAAGGTGCCCGTTTCCACAGGGCACTTTCAAAACGTACGCCTGAGGCAAGTTTAGCTCTGAAACGAAGGGATGGCACCTTCACTAACAGCAGTGTAGCGAGACTAGAGCTCTTGTTTGAGACACACTTCCTGGGAAGTACCCCGGTACAAGAAGATACAGTCGATGCAAGAAACATGTCTAGGCCAGTGTCTGCCGACTGGAAAATCGCCAAGTCGACAGTCACAACAGGACGGTTACAATGGGCAATTGGTACATTCCAGCCCTATAAATCGCCAGGCCTTGACATGATATCACCATCCTTTCTACAGCAAGGGCAGGGCATACTCCTCCCCATTCTTAGAAGGATTATGATTAGTAGCCTTGCACTTGGATATATACCAAGAGCATGGCGTAGAGCTAGGGTGGTCTTCATCCCCAAGGCAGGGAAGAAAGATATCACCAGCCCCAAGTCCTTCAGACCCATCAGTTTAACATCGTTTTTACTGAAAACGATGGAGAAGCTGGTGGACTACAAGATAAGAAGTACTCTTCTGATGCAAACTCCGCTGCAACCGACGCAGCATGCATACAGAGTAGGCCGTTCCACGGATACGGCACTATATCAGCTACAGCGCACCCTAAGCACAGTGGTTGATAATAAGGAGGTGGCCATATGCGCCTTCCTGGACATAGAGGGTGCCTACGACAACACATCTCACGGTGCTGTCCAGGCTGCCCTGACCAGGAGGGGCCTAGACGTAACCACCAGCAGATGGATTTCCTCACTGCTGGCGTCTAGACAAGCCTCGGCAACAGTTCAAGATAACACTGTTACTGTCACAACCACAAAAGGTTGTCCTCAAGGGGGTGTTTTGTCTCCTTTACTTTGGAGTCTACTAGTAGATGAACTACTCCAGAAACTTGCCAGCTATGGAATTCAATGTCAGGGCTACGCTGATGACATTGTGATCATAGCACGAGGCAAATTCGAAGAAGCACTCTGCGACATTGTACAATTAGGACTACGGATAACGAGCGACTGGTGTGGAGAGGTGGGCCTCAACCTCAACCCCGCCAAGACAGTCATCGTTCCCTTCACTAAGAGGTACAAGTTGCAGAGAATGAGGCAGATAAGGCTGTCGAACAGCATAATAGAAACAAGCAAGGAGGTCAAGTACCTAGGAGTCACTTTTGACAGCAAATTAAACTTCGGCTCCCATGTAAAGAACGCGATATCAAAGTGCTCTAGAGCACTTTACGCATGTCGCAGTATAGCCGGGAAATCATGGGGCACATCACCGAAGATAATCAGATGGCTATACCTAATGGTAGTCAGGCCAATGCTCACTTATGGAGCAATAGCCTGGGGTGATAGAGCACAACTCATCACCGTCAAGAAACAGTTGCAAAGACTGCAACGAATGGCCTGCGTATGTATGACAGGGGCTATGAACACCTGTCCGACAGCAGCCATTGAAGTTCTAATGGAGCTCACGCCACTCCATGTGGTCATCAGACTACACCAAAGAGCGACTCTTCTAAGGATGGCACGGGATGGAGTTGGAAGTAGTCACATCCTTAGCCTAAGAGACGCGGAACTGCTATCAGGTGATCTCCCCTTGCTTATGCAACCAAGGGACGAGATGACAGCCGTACTTACGTTCGAGCAGAATTTCGAAGTGAACCTGAGTAGCAAGAAAGAATGGACAACACTTAATGAGGTCCATCCTATGAGACAGCACACCATAAAATGGTACACCGATGGATCACTCACAGACCAAGGCACAGGACTTGGAGTTGTGGGCCCTCGGATATCATACCATGAATCCCTAGGAACATATACCAGTATCTTCCAAGCTGAAGTATGTGCAATAGGGAGGTGTGCTGATTTTAATCTCAATAGGAACTATCGGAATAGGGATATAGCCATCCTATCCGATAGCCAAGCAGCCCTTCATGCACTCTATAAGGCGAAAGTTACGTCTAAAGTTGTGTACGAGGTGCGAAGGAAGCTAAACCAACTGGGATTGCATAATAGGCTAACCCTAAGATCGATCCCAGGTCACATGGATATAGCAGGGAATGAAATGGCTGACAAACTAGCCAGAATGGGGGCTAGCAGACCCCTAATAGGTCCTGAACCGTTTTGTGGAATTGGAAGTCACACAATTCGGGAGTACTTACGCAAGGAAGAGAGACGACTTCAGCAGTCGCATTGGACTGAGACCACAGGTCTCAGACAAGCTAAACACCTCCTAGGCAGCTACAACCCTAAGCGGTTCAAGCAGGCAATTTCACTAGGAAAGAACAGACTCAGAATACTCACCGGTCTGCTGACAGGGCACTGTAGACTGAGAAGTCACCTATCCAAATTGGGCATTGTAAGGAGCGGAACCTGTCGGTTCTGCAACTGTGAGGAAGAATCCTCAACGCATATACTAGCAGAATGCACTGCTCTATCTAGACGCAGATGCAGTCTTCTAGGGAATTATGTCATACCTATTGGCGAATTGTATACCTCAATCCGATCAAAATCCTCGACTTCGTGCGAGAGATCGGGCTGATGGATGAGCTATAAGCTCAGAAGGGGGCACAATAGATCCAAAAGGGTCGCGGTGCAGGTTCCCCATTAATAATAATAATAATAAGAAGACTTAGGAGACATAAAGGAAACATACGCATGGAGTGACTCGACAATTACGTTGGCTTGGATAAAAAACGGAGACAATAAAAACAATCGTCGAACAGATGAAATTCGCAAAATTAAAGGAGTTATATGGAGGCATGTTAGGTCTGAAGACAACCCAGCAGATGTTGCTTCTAGAGGCATTTGTGCCGACAAATTAAAAGACTGTGAGATATGGTGGAAAGGACCTCAATGGCTTGCTAAAACCAAAGAGAACTGGCCAGACGAAAATCAATTCGAAAACAATATCTTTGTTAATACAACGATGATTAACGATAGGAATATTGTACAAGAATTATTAGAAAAATTTTCGTGCATTCAAAAGCTTGAAAGAGTACTTTCATATATATTTCGATTCATAGAAATAAAAATTAAAAAGAAAGTATTACCAACACATTTAACAGTTCTTGAACTAAAATCCGCCAGAAATTTAATAATAAAACAACAACAAGCAGATCAATTTAGTTCAGAAATCGACTGCTTAAAAAATAAAAAAGGGATTCATATTAAAAGCAAAATTTTAAGCTTACATCCATTCTTAGATGAAGAAGGGCTGTTGAGAGTTGGAGGCAGGCTACGAAACTCTAGTGCAAGTTTCAATGTAAAACACCCAATAATTTTAAACAAATGCCACATATCAAACCTCATTATTAGGCAAGCACATAAGGAAACCCTTCATGGTGGAATTAACCTTATGAGAAATTATATTCAAAGACAGTTTTGGATTTTCGGACTGAGAAATAGTTTAAAGAAACTGCTTAAAGAATGTGTAACTTGTTCAAGATATCGACAAGTTACAGTAGAGCAAATAATGGGAGATCTTCCGAAACACAGAATAACGATGTCTTACCCATTCTTAAATACAGGTGTAGACTATGCAGGGCCTTATCACATAAAATGTTCCAAAAACCGTGGAATAAAATCATATAAGGGTTCCGTGGCAATCTTCGTATGTATGGCAACCAAAGCTATCCATCTAGAAGTCGAAAGCGATCTGACAACAGATGCCTTTTTAGCCGCACTTAGAAGATTTATTGCAAGAAGAGGCAAATGTGCAGTCATTTACTCAGATAATGGAACTAATTTTGTAGGAGCTTCAAGAAAATTGAAGAATATCATAAAGCCCTCAAAGATAACGTCGAAATCGCAACGATTTTAGAAAAAGATGGGATTGAGTGGCGTTTCATTCCCCCGGCAGGACCTCACTTTGGAGGTATCTGGGAAGCTGGGGTGAAATCAATGAAATACCATTTAAAAAGGATAATTGGGGACAGCCGTCTAACATATGAAGAATTGTCAACACTTTTATGTCAAATTGAGGCAGTATTAAATTCCCGACCTCTGTATACAACTGGCAATGATATAGACGATAAAGAAGTACTTACTCCCGGTCATTTTTTAATTGGTAGACCAAACCTAGAGGTTGTTGAGTCCATAGCCGATGAAAGAATCGGTAACTTGGACAGGTGGAAATTAATTCAAAAACTAAAAAGAGAATTTTGGGTTAAATGGAAAGAAGATTATCTGCACACTCTGCAACAAAGAAACAAATGGAAAAGAGAATCGGAAAATATCAAAGAAGGGCAGATAGTCTTAATTAAATCTGAGAACTGCCACCCAGCAAGATGGCCTCTAGGAAAAATAGAAGAGATTCACAAAGGCAGAGATGACAAAGTGAGAGTAACCAAGATTAGAGTTCAAGAGGGATTAGTTACACGACCAATAAATAAAATATGCCCTCTAATTGGAATAAAGGAATCCGAAAATGATGCTGAAAAAGAAAAAGTCACACGTAATAGGCCTAAAGTACCGAAAATAGGAGTCATGTTAGCCATGCTAACGCTGATGCTATTTTGTCAACTATCGAATGCAACTTCATTAGGCAACGTAAAGAAAAAATGGGTAATCGAAAACATCAATAGTACAGCTTCGATATATTTAGATCCGATGGGTGAAATCGAAGTTATAACGTCTTCTTGGGATTTAGTTGTGTTTTATGACATGGACACATATTTTTCAATGATTGAAAAGGGTACAAATTTAATACAAAAAATGAGAAGTGTATGTAACAAATTACATGATTTTGAAGATCACTGTAATTTGGTTCTTAATAACATACAAAGACAAATAGATGACTTGGAAGAAAACAACAAGTTATTTATGGCACACACCCCAAGAAAGAAACGCGCACCTTTTGAATTTATGGGCTCATTATATCATATATTGTTTGGTATAATGGATGCAGACGATAGAAAACAAATTGAAGAAAATATGATCAGTCTATTAGATAATCAGCATAATTTGGACGACCTAATCAAAAAACAGACTTCAGTAATAGATTCCACGGAAAATATTATTAAAAAGACTATCACTGAAGTAAACGAAAACTTCGAAGTTATGAATACGCGAATCGAAAATATGACAGAGCTCCTTAAAGAAAGTTACTTTGTATATAAAGAATCAATAAACTTCTTTATGGTTACGAAGCAATTGAACTCTTTGATGGATGAATGTGAAAAGATTCAAGCAGGAATAATAAGTCTGTTAATTGATGTCAATCATGGCAGATTAAATACAAACATTTTAAAACCAGCTCGGCTTCAAAAAGAAATCGCTAGCATAAAAGACAAGCTGCCAGATTCATTAATGCTACCTGGTAAAAGAACAGGCACAGAATTGAAAGAAATTTACACTTTTTTAACCGCAAGAGGGATTATATTGACAAGAAACTAGTCATAAATGCTAAAATTCCCTTATTTGACAGGCATCCATCACAATTGTATAAAATAATTCCAATACCCATAAAAAATCAAGAACAAGTTATAATTGCAGATGTAAGCTCACAATATATAGTGTACAACTTTGCAATAGATTCGTATCATCTTATGACAGAAGCGACATAAAACAAATGTCAGAAATGGCAATTAAACAAACGATTATGCGATGGCAGTTGGCCATGGAACAGTGCTAATGACAACACATGTGAGGTTTCACCTTTTAAACCAAATACACCGTCAAATTGTCTTTATAAAACAGTGACGACAACAAAATCATACTGGGTTGAGTTAGATAGAACAGGCAATTGGCTTTTTAAAGTTCCAAGGAACTCTAAAGCAAATATTCAGTGCAGACATACACAACAGGAACAAATAAATTTACCTGATCAAGGCATATTGACTATTTTTTCAGATTGTACAGTCAGAACATTAGATAAGATATTAATGGCAAGCCTTAATGTTCACTCTGAAATCTATGAAACCTTTTCGAATATATATATAAGTGAAATAAGCGAAGTCCCGAAAATAATATGGGACCCTTTAAATTCTCCTACAATTAATCATACAGCGGAAATAGACCAATTAAAAATTAAGTTAAAAGAAATTAAAGATTCTCACTTTGAGTTAAAGGAACTTAAGTTCCATCACATGTCTGGGCATCTGTCCCTAATTATTGGCATGGTAATAATATTAATATTAATTGTATATGCATTAAGAAAAGTAAATACAAGAAGAAAATTACAAGCTATCGCCTTTCCAAGCCCTGTGTAAAAAAAAAAAATGTTATTATATATTATAATATAAATCAACTACCATAACCTCTATTGCCCCCCGGCAGAATGTTCAAGCATGAACACAAGGGTTTATAAAAACAATGTGTCCCGAAAACCCCGATCGAGTGACGGGACACTGAAATTTAACCAACGCGAAAAAGTGTAAAAAACACACACAAAAATCTAACACAAAATGCACTTGTAGTGCATTATCATAAAACTATTTTTAGACGCATGAGAACGGCTGGAAAGGAAAGATAGGCTTGTGTGTACAGCACATGCAACCCCAGCTATCTGGAGGTCCTTCCAATGACTGGAAGGAGCTAGACATTAAGATTTTCATGTTAGTTACCTAAGGCTAAGATTTTAAGAAATAAATTCAGTTCATAATTTGTACTCAAACTGCTACGGTGTCCATTCACTAACAATAAAAACAATCAAATTAGTACTAACATTGGAGCCCATTATGGTATCAATATACTTTATCCGCATGGAATATTTTATGCTCTTTATTGTGCATATATATCTGTTATCATCTTTATCCGCATATTGTCGCTTGGTCCCCTCGAGGGAGCTCGCGATTTATAAAAACAGAACCAGCCAATATCCAGGGCTCCACCTAGAATACGTCGGCAGCGGTTCTGTAAGACGTACTTAGTATGTCTTATGGCTTTATGTGGGCAAGCACAGGCCCCCACATATTATGAAAAAAAAAAGAAAAAAAATGTCTATTTCTGCTTGACTCTTGAATAAAATGTATAAAATAAGTAAATAAAAATATACTTAAAAGAATATTCATAAATACATAGCTTAAAAATATAAAAAATCAATTATATTAAAATATCTTTAAAATATTGCTCAAAAAACATGACTCTAAAATAACACTCAGAAATAAGTTAAAATATATTTAACATATGTTTAATTAATATATTATAAAATTATCTTAATAACATATATTCAAGAACAGGCGGAACTAGGTTCTTCTCTAACAATAATGATTTCCTTTTCATTATAAATCCCTTTTGTTGTTATTGTTGTTCTTTTGCCATTCATAGGCAAAACCATATCCAAAGGCTCACATACATATATACATATACATCTAAATAAACACAAGCAAAATAAAAATCTATACTTACGTAAATGTTAATACATATTATTTTCAAAAAAAATAATTTAATTAACTGATAAATTGATTTAGTTCATTTTGTCAGTTGAATCATATTTAATTCAATTTGCATCGATACCACCTTGAATCGCAACTCTGTTTTTCGCGTACTATCGAGTATCGCCATTCTGAGTCAGTGCAATTAATTGATAGAAGCTTGCAAATCAAATAAGGCGTCACCTAACAACGTTGTGAAATAAATAGTGAAATTTGTGAAATTGTTGCGGATATCCAACAAATCATTGGTAATTACTACACAACTTTAGCAATTGATCCAATGGATCCCATCTGAAGTTGGTTGCCATTAAGTTTGAAGCGCACAGGAGGTGCAAACTATTTTTTTGATGAGTACATACATACATACATACATATGGACATATATATTCCCTTATAATATTATGCTCGGGGGTGAGTGCTATAATATCTATTAAAAGTGCCCAATTTGTTTCAACACTTGTTATCTACAATTGATTACATGTCCGTGGCAGTCTTGGAGGCTGTCCGGCTGTCCAAACGTGCTTGCACACGCACAGGCAGACACGTACATACATACATGCATACGCTCGGGCACACTTTTTGCGGCTTATTTACGCGCACCCTTGTGTCCTTGTGTGTGTGTGTGTGTGTCTGTCCATACATTTAGTTAGGGTTTTCTGGACCAATCCTGTCTGAAACTCTCGCTCTCTTGGTTTGCCTTCATATTTTGGCTTCTCTTCTTGTATTACTAATTCTGCTACTGCCATCAGCTAGCCATTTATTTACCCTTTTTTAAGCAGCATTTTGCAATGCTCTTCTTCTTCCTTCTCTTCCCCAAATCAATAGTGCTTGTACTTTAAATTATTCAGATGCCTATTTCTGCTTGACTCTTGAATAAAATGTATAAAATAATTAAATAAAAAAAAAATTTACTTAAAAAAATATACATAAATACATACCTTAAAAATATAAAAAAATCAATAATATTAAAATATCTTTAAAATATTGCTCAAAAAACATGACTCTAAAATATCACTCAAAAATAAGGTAAAATATATTTAAAATATGTTTAATTAATATATTATAAAATTATTTTAATAACATATAAATTAATATTTAAATAAGAAGTCCTCGCGGATTTTCGTTATAAGACTTTATTTTGATTATTTTCTTATTATACCCGTTACTTATAAAAATAAGTAAAAGGGGATATTGTATTCGTTGCAATGTATGTAACAGGGAGAAGGAAGCATCTCCGACCCTATAAAGTATATATATTCTTGATCAGCATCAACAGCCGAGACGATATAGCCATGTCCGTCTGTCTGTCCGTCTGTCCGTCCGTGTGAGCGCCTAGATCTCAGAGACTATAAGAGCTAGAGCAAACAAATTTGGCACACAGACTTCTATAGACCCCACGCAGGTCAAGTTTGTTTCAAATTTTTGCCACGCCTTTTTCCGCCTCTGTAAATCGCAAAAAACCACCACACGCACAGTTTTCAAGATATTATAATTTTTTTTACTAATTATCGTTAACTACTATTATTACCTATCATCCTACTAAATCGTAACAAGAGCGGACAAACAGAAAGGTGGTAATGGCTAATTGAAGTTTTTAAAAAATATAAGTGCCTAAAAGCATGCAATAAAAAATATTAAAAAATTCATTAAAATAAGTAACGGGTATCCTAGAGTCGGGCGCTCGACTATAGCCTTTCCCACTTGTTTTGATAACATAAAGTTGATTAATGTTATATGGTTATGGTTATGGATATGGTTATGGTTATGGTTATGAAGGCCGATGCGCCGTAGTGAGTGAGTTAACTTAAGCGCGAACTCGCTGGGCCGATATGCCTCAGTGAAAGCCGAATTAGAACTAAATTTACAAAAGGTTGATCAAAACTACTTAAGCTACTGTGTGCTTTTCACAACGGCCGCTAGAATGCTTAGCTTGCGCCTCGTGCGCTGCCGTCGGGCAAGAACATCCGGCCCACAGCTATGTCAGCATCTGTGGCTGGTGTTATATTGCATTTTGCTGACCCCTGTTAACTTGTAAGAACATCCGGCCCAGTGCTATATCAGCATCTGGAGCTGGTGTTGTTGGCCTCTGTTAACTGCTCCCCTTTTAAGTTAAGGCCGCCCTCGGCCGTTCCTATCTCGGCGATCACCTTCTTAATCTCCTTGGCCGATGCCATGTTTTTGGTGAACCGACGGTAGATGACTCCGATGCATATTATGGTGCAACACGCAGCACCCAACAAGAAGGCTATTACCACGCTGTCGACGCTTCCAATTTCGTCCTTGACTTCCTTGATGATCTCCAGGTTACGTTCATTCAAGCGGCCGGTGACGTTCAGAAGGGGAGATGCCGCGATGTCGGGGAACTTACTCTGGACATTGTTGCGATTCAAGTACTTAGTCTCGTTGATCGGAGCCCAATTATTGAACGTGATTAAATTTGTTCCGTGAACCCAAGTCTCAGTACCGTTGTCAGTGCAAACTTTAGCAGGCCGGTTATTAATGATCAAAATTCCGTCATCGACCCATGTGATCGGGTCTAAGTGAATCGGCTGTATTTGGCAGTTTGCCAAGCCACCAGCATGCAGCTCTCTGGCACAAGAGCTGGTCGGTGAAAGTTGACAAAAAGTTCCTCCAGGCGTGGAAGTGCAATTCTTAAGGGCGAGCACTTGATCTCCGCACTCGGCTATAATGTTGTCGTCGATTTGTAGCACAGCATTCTCATGTGCAACTGGATACAGCATCACCTTTCTGCAAGCCATTTTGATTTTCGGGAACTTAATGATAAAGTGAAGGGCATTAACAGATTGTAATACTTTCACGGACGCATCGTACTCAGAAATGTTAGCTGTGTGCCTGACGAAATTGAATTCCACCCAGACCAGAACTTGACCCTCAGCAATGGGAATATACTTGGCGTGTGAGTAATTAGTCACACGCGCTGCCGCACTTGCAAAACATAGAAATAGCAGAAACCCGAACCTGCGGAAGACAGACAAAACGGACCAAACTATTACTACGTGCCTTTCTAAAGGTAATGCCATGTGGCGTAAATAATAAAACTTAAAGGTAAGGCCTAGTGGCTCAAATGTTGAAACTTATTGTTAAATTCAAGATGCGTAGAATCAATGTTTTATTTCAGCTTTCGCCCTACTTAAGGTTGTCCTTGTGGACCACCCTCCCTCCAATGAGAACGGTCGTGCCAAGGTCTGCCTCTACGATCCGTTCTTCACATAAGGGCGTGCGTTTATTGCCAAGCCTGCGGTTTCTTTTTACTAGGACTTTTTCGCCTACTCTAAAGACTCTATTCTGTCGCTGGTCGTTCAGCCTGGCCCGGAGCGCATCTTGTGCACTCCTTAACCTTGCCGATATTTCCCCTTGAGGTCCGCCTGGGGGCACATGGAGGGCATCAACAGGTCTCTTGTTGATGACCGAATGTATTGTCTTGTTATACTCAATCGTGGCTAGCAAAATGACTTCGACTGAGTCGCTGATGTTTCTCTCCAGCTTGAGGCAACGTGCAAGCTCGGCTAGAGTGGAAGCGCTCGACTTGGCCATTGGAGGTGCTATGCAGCGGCGGCGCATTAACAATATGGACTCCGTAGTTGTTTAACAACAGGGTCTTTACCGTTTGGGAGTTAATCGAAGGCTCGTTGTCGCAATAAATTGTTCTGGCTCGTGGAAAGAAATTCATGAGCTGCAGTAGTGGGGTTTTTAAGTCCTCGATAGTGCGAGACTGAATTGGTTGTACGACTGCAAATTTAGAGAACTTATCAACACAGGTCAAAAAAAATTTTTTGTCCGTGGAAAAAATATCAATGTGTAGAAATGCCCCAGGAGTCTCCGGGATCGGGGTTTCTCCGAGCTCCTGTCTTTTCGGGTGCCTATCGTATTTGGCTGCTGAGCAGATTCTACAACTTTCTGCAATTTCCTTAGCCAACTTCGCCATTTTAGGGAAAAAGTATTCTGACAACACTTGCTTAACATTTTCTTGAGCTGCTCTGTGCGCTCTATTATGTTCGGCAACGAGAATTTCTCTCCTCTCGTCTACGTTGAAGACATCTGCAACTCGGTATTTGCAGTGCCAGAACTTTGTGCCTGGAAACATGCGAACTAAGCCATCCTGCACATGTGCTAGTGTGTGCAGGTTGCAAAAGAGGGCATTAACTGCATTTGGATTAATCAAGTCAATGAGTTCATTTAGAAGGGCTGTGCGATCACTGAAGCTCACTTCATGACGCCTCTTGTCCCCGAAAAGAATGAAGTTGCGTTTGGTGGGGACGCGTGCCTCTTCAATGACAATTTGATTTTGGAAACAATTAAGTGGCTTTTCGGTTGAAATGTATTGTATAGGTCAAGGACAGCTCGCTGTGGACTGTGGCCGCGCAGGAATCAGTATTCAGCTCGTCAAGAGCGTTGAGCTGTTGTCGCGATAGTGCATCAGCAACTAAATTCTCCTTGCCTGGCTTATAAAATATTCGCGCATTCGTTTTCTCTCGGGTTTGACTCAGAAACGGCAAAAGTTAACGGTTGGTGGTCCGTGGAAATGTTAATGTCTTTTACCCCATATAGGTAGTGACGTAGCTTGCTAAGAGCCCAAACTATAGCCAAAAGTTCCCGCTCGTTGGTGGCGTAGTTCACCTCCGGGGTCTTCAATGTTCTGGAAATCATTGAGATGGGGCGACCCTCTTGAGAAAGCACTGCCCCTATGCCGTAAGCTGAAGCGTCTGTCGTTAAATCAAACGGCTTCTTAAAGTCAGGGTATCTGAGCATGACGTTTTCTGATGACAAAATGTTGCGTAGCTTTTGAAATGCGTGACGCTGAAGCTTAGAGAATTCTACCGGGATGTTTCGCGATCTATGTTTACTTACTGACCCATTCTCGCCCTTTAGAAGATCAGAAATGGGTTTTGCTATTGAGGCAAAGTCTTTGATGAAACACCTATAGTAACTGGCCAGTCCTAAGAATGATCTAATCTAATGCGAACTCCTGAATTGCTTTGACTTTTTCAGGGTCCGTTGTAGCCCCATTACTGGTTAACACAAAACCAAGAAAACCTACGCTTTTCTTAAAAAAACGCGATTTTTCCTTGGAGATTCTCATATTTGCCTCGTATAGGCTCTTTAAGACCCACTCTACATGTTGGACATGAGAATTTTCGTCTTTTGAGAAGACAATGACATCGTCAACATAGACATAGCAAGATTTGCCAATTTGAAGTCGACAAAATTCGTACTTCTCACCGTTACCTGCAAAGGCTGTTTTTTCACGGTCACGCTCTGCTAGCGTGATTTGGTGATAGCCGGACTTTAGGTCCAATGTCGAAAAGTATTTAGCTTTGCCAAGATTCCCCAAAATCATTGGAATGTTAGGCATAGGGTATCTGTCTGCGATGGTTTTCTCGTTAAGTTTGCGAAAATTCATTACGAGGCGCATATTCTTGTTACCAAACTCGTCCGTCTCCTTCTTGTCCACCACCCATATGGGCTTGTTGTAGGGGGAAACAGATTTTTTTATGATACGGTTCTTCAGAAGGCTTTGAATCTCTTTATTAACGAATTCCGCTGCTCCCATGGGATAGGGGTACAGTCGGACATAAACTGGTTGTTCATCAGTGGTCCTGATAGTGGCCACCACTGATGTGTTATAGGGAAGTGCTTCTTCCGGATCCGCGAAGGCCTTATGTTTGCTTTTTAGCATCTTTAGGAATGCATCTTTTACAGCATAGGGTAGGCCGGCGCAGTCAACATTGGTAAAGTTGACATCCGCGCACCTGTGGAATTAGATTTGTTCAGTTTCTGTGCCACATTTGAGTTGGCCAGAAGAAAGGCACAGCGACACTCCTGCTTACGTGAGCAAGTCGAGCCCCACAATTCCATCAAATGTGGCAGTTTTGCCGAACAGAGATATAAGGCACTTATGAGTGATCTTCGTGGTGCCGTGTATAGAATGGGTAGAGAAGGAAGAATTTACTGAGCACACGCCTTTTAGATTTTAATGTGGTCTGATATAATTCTTGGAAGCGCCCGTGTCGATGAGAAATCTCATCTGGATCCCTGCTATTTTCCTTCTGATGTAGGGTAGCAGGGAGCTTCCCCTAAAAAATTGAGAGTGTCTGAGTCATACCCGCTACCATTGTCGTCGGCAATTTGCTGTTCTGCTGCTGCTGCAGAGCTAGCATACGAACCTGAATCTTGATCAGGCTCGTGAGCCGTATGATTGACTCTCTGCCTCCTTTGTCCGCTTAAACGCCCAGACGTGGCCGTTCTTTTGTAGTCTTGAGGAGCGCTAGAGTTAACGTAGGCTGGTGCCTGCGATGGTTGTAAAATTTTTGACACAGATGGATCGACGTCCATTGGTTCCTGTGACCCTCCACCTTTGTTCCACCTGCCACTCTGTTGCTCAAATTGACCTTGTTGCTGTCTCTGTTGTTTAGTGAAGTGAGGATTTTTGGAACCGCTGGGTTGCGGATCCCCCTGCTGTTGAACCCTATCTTGATGACGGACCTGCAGCCTCGGGGCCACTTTTAGTTCCCTATCTTCTTGCCCCTTAGCGAAGTTAGCGGCAAAGGCGTACCTCTCATGGTTTGCCTCCACCTCTTGCGTTAGAGCTAGGGCCGACGGTAAGTCCTTAGGCTTTGCCGCGAACAGGACATCCGTCAGGCTACGCTTTAGGCCTGAGACAAAAACACACAACGCATCATCTCTGAACTTCGTACAGAGCCCTTGTGCCATGTTTGGTTCATAGGACATGTTCACCTTATTGGTGAGAAGAGTAAGCCTTTTCTCAACCTCGTCATAGTATTGTAAAATTGTTAATGAGCCCTGTCTTAGGGTGCTCATCTCTTGCTCTATGACGTGAATGCCTCTCTTATCCCTGTATGTGAAATCGAGACGGTTTATTATGGCATCAAAATTCATTATTGTGACAAACTGTTCCAAGACGGCGTCAGCTGCCCCTCTAATTTTGCTCTTAATAATGATGACCGCCTGGTAGTGGCGTGAGCTGCCGTCGTATGGTTTGTAAATTTTATATGCCGCTATCGCAGCTGGTAAGCATTTAACGGCGTCCAATGGTTCATTACATTGGACGTCGTTTCTGATTTCCACCGGCTCGAATGCCTGGACCGGCGGTGCTTCTATACTACTGGCAGATATTCTGCCTGCCAATTCTTGTATTAGGGCGTCTAAGGAAGCCCTTTGTCTCAATACTGCGCTTTGCGCTTCTAAGGCGGAAGCCACCGCGGCCTGCACCAAAGCCTTGAACTGCTCAGGCCCCATTCCTATTTTACACCTGTTGTCAGCGATTTCTTGCGGGACGGGTTCCCTATCTAAGGTGGTTGAGTTGTCTGACTCAGATCCCCTTGCAGAGCGGTCTCTGTACCTGAGAAACCAGCTGTACATGGACTATACTATCAACAATAATAACAACACAATTTCAAGGGCCAACCAACAACAATAAATTAAATGAATGCTGACAGAGGAGACTTTGTTGAAAATTGCTAATGGATGCAAAATTTAATTACTTAAAGTTAGTTTGGAGCACAATTATTGCAATTTTTTATATTTCTCACTTATATACTTTTGGATTTTATTTTAAAATTAATCACGCAATTTGAAAAAAGTTTGTGCCAAATGATGGCCCACTTACATTTTATTTGATCCTACAAGGCTCGTCTCTACAAGTTCTACAAGTTGTACGTCTAAATCTACTGCTTCCCACGCTGCAGTCGCGAATGCTTTTTTATGATCCCTCGCTGAAGTCTATGGGTGTTGGTATGCTTCGCTGCCCCAACCGGCTTGCACGCTGGTTTGGTGACAAGTCGCTGCCCGAAGAGCTCCAGCGGCTTCGGTGTATCAACTGGCTTTTAATTGGGCTTGTGCCGCCGACGCAACTTGATGTAGGCCAGGCACAGCTTTTTTTGTTTGCACTGGTAGGTTGGGTATTGTTATTATGTTACACAGCGCGAAGTATCTTGTACTGGTAGATTAGTTCTTGACACTGCACAGCACAAAATAATTATAGCACAAAATGGTCCGAAAAACGTTGGGCGCCAATTAATATTTAAATAAGAAGTCCTCGCGGATTTTCGTTATAAGACTTTATTTTGATTATTTTCTTATTTGGATAACATAAAGTTGATTAATGTTATATGGTTATGAAACACTAGGCCGATACGCCGCAGTGAGTGAGTTAACTTAAGCGCGAACTCGCTGGGCCGATATGCCTCAGTGAAAGCCGAATTAGAACTAAATTTACAAAAGGTTGATTAAAACTACTTAAGCTACTATGTGCTTTTCACAACGGCCGCTAGAATGCTTAGCTTGCGCCTCGTGCGCTGCCGTCGTGCAAGAACATCCGGCCCAGAACTATGTCAGCATCTGTGGCTGGTGTTATATTGCATTTTGCTGACCCCTGTTAACTTGTAAGAACATCCGGCCCAGTGCTATATCATAATGAAGTTTGTGAAACATTGAAGCAAAATTATAAATAAATTAAAAAGTGAAAATTTAGCTTAAATAAACATACATTTCGGTATACATTTAATATATATGTACATTCTTTGATTTTCGCTCGTTTCGCTAATATCATTGCTGATACATACATATATGTGTATACATATATACATTTACATTTTAGTTATTCTTGCCCTCAGCTGTCCGTTCGCCGCCACTTATTCATACCCAGTAAGCATTTCGAATCACATAAGAGTCTTAAAAGAGTCTTTTGACTAATTAAAATGAATCTAAATGAGCGCTTTTTCGAATCTCAAATGATTGATTCCTGTGAGAAAACGGTACCCTAGCAAAGACTCCTTTGGAAGAGTCATTTATGACTCTATTTTTTGATCAGTTTAGACTCAGTTTGGAGTCTTAGTTCTAAGCAAATCTTTTTATTTGAGAGTCATTTGTGAATCACATTTGAGTCATATTTGAGTCACATTTGAGTCTTAAAAGAGTCGCAATTGAGAGTCGTTTGTGAATAACATTTGAGTCATATTTGAGAGTCATTTGCGAGTCACCTTTGAGTCTTATTTGTGTCACAAATGAGAGTCATTTGAGAGTCACCTTTGAGTCTTATTTGAGTCGCACTTGAGAGTCAGTTACGAGTCATAATTGGATCTTATTCCCAATTGTTTGCTGCTAAAAAATAATTATTATCATTTTGTATTTATTCAATAATTTTATTCAATTTATTTATCACTTAATATTACAGCTTTTTAATTTAATAATTTAATTTGTACGTTTTCTTTTTGACGCAACGCGTTCGCCAGCATGAACAAAATGCTTTTGGAGTACCCCATTCATAACCTTGTCCGTTGCCAAGAATTTTATATAGCAAACGTCTAATAAAAGAAAAGTTGTTAGTTAAATGTACTGAAGAATTTATGAAAATATATGTACGTACTCTTAATGGTCGTAACCACGAACAATCGCTCAGCGCTCGGTTTAGTGGCGGTCCCCTTCCAACTATAAGTAACAGCCAGGTCATCCGCAAAAACTTTTCGTATGGCTTCCCTTAAAAACTGCGCTGCTCCATCTCCACCTATTTTTCCTATGAATTCTTTCTGAAATATCAGAATTGAATGTATTGTATGTATATGTATATTTAAAATTATGTATTTAATACGTACAAATTTATGAAGTTTCTCTTCATTCTCCTCGATTGTGTTCTCAAACTCTTCCAAGGCCTCTTTGGTTGAAAGTGGTAGCTGTTTTGAGTCAAAGACCTCGAAGGATGTAGAATCCTGGCGGTGCTTCCAGGCCTCTAATTTCACAGCAAGGATCTCCTCCGTCACCATCATTTTAGAATTCTGACAGTTTTGCTCCTTCAAGTCTTTGACTTCCTTTCTCAATGATGTGAGCTCCTCCCAAATGAGCTGCAAAAAATTAGGTTTTGGAACGTTTTCCACTGAAAAGAAAACATAAGTTTATATTAAAAAAAAATTTCTTTTAATACTTACATGACTGCAAATCGGAGCTTGGCTCATAATGAAAATCACTGAACGACATGACTCAGAAGAGGCGTGAAAAAGAAAGAGTTATCTGTCGAATCACGTAAACATAAAATTTTGTGTTTTATCCTACTAATATCAAATTCTACTTTATTGTCAAGTTCAATGTCAGCACAACAATATATTTTAAAATTACTCGATTCGATTGGTTGCGAGAAAAAAGACGTCAAATTTGATACTTCCATTCCGATAAAAATCGGAATATGAGCAAGTGATTTAAATTCTATTACTTTCACAATTTTCTCGTCAACCAAACAGAAGTTGTCAGGTTCTTGCAACGAAAACAAAACACCATTGACAAACACATTTAAAATTTTCCCATTAACAACTTTTCCAATCCTTGTTGGCTTCTGACATGTCTCTTTCGTTAAATGATAGCTGGCTTCAACATGCCTTTTGTAAATTTGTGCAGCAACACTACCCCCTTTCCTAACCTTTTTTTTTACTATTTGTAGATGATTTTCAAATTTGAAAGCGCTTATATCATCTAAAGACCCATATAGTTTGGCGTCGTCGTGTATGTGTAACAAAGAATGAAAGTTGTACGTAACAAAACACAAACCATATAAAACAGGGGTGTCAGAAACAAATGATTTCAAAAGATTTTCAGCACATTCATTATTTGCTTTGCAGTTTTTTTTGTCTAAAAGTATCCTTAACGCCAAGGACAGTTTTAAAAAGTGCGTATATCTTTCAGAAATTATTGCTTTTCTTAAAATGAAAGGTCCAGTGTACAGCAAAAATTGCCGCAGCTCTGTTGCCTTCCACCTTTCTAGCTCAGCCAAGCTTCGCGGTTTCCTTTTAAACTCCCTGCATACATTTCTTTGGTTGAAAACGAGCTCCGTTGAAATTGATCGTATTTTCCACGAAGATAGTAAAAAATCTTCACCTTTCTTCTTGGTCCATGCATTCAACAGAGTCCGCACTACACCTAAACATACAACATGCATATAATCTAAAGAACACTGAGAAACAACATCAATATCTAACATTTCCAAAGGCGACGGTCTTAGATGATGCTCAGGCTATGATCGATTTCGGAAGGAGTCATTATTTCTAGAACTCATTTCACTGGCCGGTGGAAAAACTAAACGGTGTTTCACAAGTTCCCCTTTTTCTAGACACCGACCACAAGAAAAATATCCGCTGTGCCCCTTCGTTCCTAATATAAAAGATTTTGCAGGCGCATCCATAACAAAACAACGGACCCTAACACTATAAAAATTATTACAAAAAACAAATCCCTCTTTTATAAGAACATTTAATTCTGATACAAGTTCATTACAAAAATCAACTGAACAATTTGGTCTCGAGCTACCTTCATACACACCAACAAGAAACACATAACAAGAATCGACAACACTAGCCAATATTGGCCAAACTTGCTTGTTGCTGCTTTTAAACAATGGGAGACCATCAATACCAAAATCTAAAACAGAGGTGGGTAAACTCCAATTGTTTCTCACCAAAAAATCTGTTAACCCGTTCTTTATTCCGTAATGTACGTATGTACCCTCACCAACTTTTCTGCTTATAACAGCGCAAGGTATTTTGAACAATGTTCTAGCTTCTTTGGGCACATTTAAATTACATTTCAAAAGCAATATTAAAAGGGCATTTAATGCTGCAAAAGTAATGTTGAATTGTATAGCCCATTTAGAAAGTCCTTCACTTAGATCTACTTCATTTTCGTCACTTTCACTTTCAGAAGAACTATCATATTCGTCACCAACATAATCACTTTCACTACTAACAGGAACATCAAAATTATTGTCTATATTTATTTGTCTATGTGTTGTGTTAACTAGGCTAGTGTTATTAGCCGCGTCTATTATTTTACTTGGTGACAATAGTTGGGCAGCTTCCCTTTTTGCCACTCTTTTTAATTGTTTTGCTGACATTGTAATAAAATAATAAATACTAAAAAAACAGCAGCGACTTACTTGACCGTCAGACAATTAGGTACTAAACCGACAACTTAAAAGCAAACACTTCAGATTTGACGAAATGCAAAAGAAGTAAAGAGATTAAACAGTTACATTTCCAGTTGCACCGTCAAACGCTAAACAAAATTCAAAATATTGCAGTAAAAATTCCAACGAAGAGAGCGAAAGTGTTCGAAATATGCAAAAAAAAGCAAACACATTTCGGTCAACAACCTGATCGTTTTGAGATGGCTCTATATTTTGCAGGGACCGCAAATAAGAGTTATGAGAAACTCGATAAACTTTTATTTTCAATTATTATTTAAAAATTAAAGAATAAAAGTTATTTTTCAATTTTTATAATAAAAATTGAAAATAAAAATTATTTTTCAATTTTTATTTTAACAATTGAAAATAAAAATTATTATCCAATTTTTATTATAAAAATTGAAAATAAAAATTATTTTTAAATTTTTATTATAAAAATTGAAAATAAAAGTTATTTTTAAATTTTTATTTTTTAAATTGAAAATAAAAGTTATTCTTCAATTTTTATTATAAAAATTGAAAATAAAAGTTATTTTTCAATTTTTATTATAAAAATTGAAAGTAAAAGTTATTTTTCAATTTTTTATTATAAAAGTTGAAAATAAAAATTGAATGTTTATATCTTTTAAACCGAAAGGTGTATTTTCAAAATTGGCATGTACATATATATAAAGGCACAGCCAAGGAGAGACGGAACGACGTTGCTCAACCCCCTCCCCCCTCACACACCACCTTTTGAATGATTGAGTATGAACTTGCTCTATGTGATATTCGCATATGAGATTCACTGTGAATATATTCTTACCAATAACCTAAATACACAGTGAACTCTGGAAAGCATGACTAATTTTAAGCCAAGGGTTCATTTCTTAAGGTCGTCAATGTAACAAAAATGTTTCACATTAAGCGATGTTTGCAATACAGTTTAGCAAGCGCACTGTTCATCAATATTTTAAACAACAACTGTATTTTTTTATACCTTATTCTCTGTTTCTTTACAAGTAACAGGTAATTCCCGTTAGAATTGCTCAGCATTTAGAAAACATAAAAGAGCACAAAGGGTATATTAGGTTTAAAAAAAATAAAAATACGCCGTGGCAAACCCCATAAGGTATATATAACTGAGTGTATATGTCTGTCTGACCTACTGGATGAACCCTTCTATTTCCGGGACAACAAACTTTGTATGTACAGGGTATCTCACAATCGAGTTCTGAGGACTGTATTCATTTCTTTTAGTTAGAACTTGGCTTGCGATAAGATATGCTTTGAGCACCATCACTCATCTTGTGAGAGCTAGTTAGTTAGTTAATTCACGGATACTCTCCTAAGCCAATTGGCCTTCAGGAGGATATAATGAAATACTGGGAAAGCAAAAAGTTTACATATCCTCGTCTGCACCAATAAGCGAAGGTACTCCATAGCGTGCCTGCTACCCAAGTTTCTGTAGAAAGAGCATTTTCTGCGCTGAAATTATTACTTTCCGACTTTAGGTGTAATCTGTCATCAGAATCCATAAAAAAACTTTTATTTCATCAAATTAAATAAATAAAAGTATGAAAATATAATTATATTTTCACAAATGAATGTATATTTAGGTTATTGGTAAGAATATTTTCACAGTGAATCTCATATGTATTTTTTGATAAAAATATATTATAGCGAATATCACATAGAGCAAGTTCATACTCAATCATTCAAAAGGTGGTGTGTGAGGGGGGAGGGGGGTTGAGCAACGTCGCACAGTGGGGCCTTTTCTGATTTTACGTTGCAAAAATCGTAACTTTTGAACCAAATGAGATAATCGAATAATTTTAATGGCATATGATAGATAACTCTTCAACCTATAAAATTAGCACTTTAAAAAGATGCCACGCCCTCTAAATACTTACTTAGGGGCTATCAAAGTTGAAATTTGAGAAATTTGTGAAAAAAATAAATTTTATGGCACCTAAAAATAAATATTTTTTAAAATTTTTAATTTTTTTTGTTTTATTTTTAAGGTTTTTATATTTAAAAATTACTTTCAAAAAATTTCAAAACAATTTATTTTTTTCAACAAAAATTTTTTTGTTTTCCGGTGTGAATTATCAGAATTTCATATGTCGATCTAATTCCTATGACATCAATATGATATAGTAGTCCGATTTCAACCAATCTGACATATTATGAACGGGGGGTAGTCTTCTACATTCAGACTAAATTTGGTTCAAATCGGACCACGATATAATATAGCTGCCATAGGAACAATCGATCGAACTATGCAATTATGCCGCATGTTTTTTTTGATGAGGTTGAATTAGTTTTTTTTTAATTTAACCTTCTTGGGCGGATCCGGGCGGGTACAAAACCATATACAGTTATTAAGAGAAATGAATTCTGAAGCGTTTTTTAGTTATTCTAAAGAGGTGTTTTTGTACAAATTGAGTTTTCGTCCACCAAAGTTCGAAAGTTACGATTTTTGCAACGTAAAATCAGAAAAGGCCCCACTGTGCGTCGTTCCGTCTCTCCTTGGCTGTGCCTTTATATATACATGCCACTTTTGAAAATACACCTTTCGGTTTAAAAGATATAAACATTCAATTTTTATTTTCAACTTTTAAAATAAAAATTGAAAAATAACTTTTATTTTCAATTTTTATAATAAAAATTGGAAAGTAATTTTTATTTTCAATTTATAAAATAAAAATTTAAAAATAACTTTTATTTTCAATTTTTATAATAAAAATTGAAAAATAACTTTTATTCTTTAATTTTTAAATAATAATTGAAAATAAAAGTTTATCGAGTTTCTCATAACTCTTATTTGCGGTCCCTGCAAAATATAGAGCCATCTCAAAACGATCAGGTTGTTGACTGAAATGTGTTTGCTTTGTTTTGCATATTTCGAACACTTTCGCTCTCTTCGTTGGAATTTTTACTGTAATATTTTGAATTTTGTTTAGCGTTTGACGGTGCAACTGGAAATGTAACTGTTTAATCTCTTTACTTCTTTTGCATTTCGTCAAATCTGAAGTGTTTGCTTTTAAGTTGTCGGTTTAGTACCTAATTGTCTGACGGTCAAGTAAGTCGCTGCTGTTTTTTTATTATTTATTATTTTATTACAATGTCAGCAAAACAATTAAAAAGATTGGCAAAAAGGGAAACTGCCAAACTATTGTCACCAAGTAAAATATTAGACGCGGCTAATAACACTAGCCTAGTTAACACAACACATAGACAAATAAATATAGACAATAATTTTGATGTTCCTGTTAGTAGTGAAAGTGATTATGTTGGTGACGAATATGATAGTTCTTCTGAAAGTGAAAGTGACGAAAATGAAGTAGATCTAAGTGAAGGACTTTCTAAATGGGCTATACAATTCAACATTACTTTTGCAGCATTAAATGCCCTTTTAATATTGCTTTTGAAATGTAATTTAAATGTGCCCAAAGATGCTAGAACATTGTTCAAAACACCTTGCGCTGTTATAAGCAGATAAGTTGGTGAGGGTACATACGTACATTACGGAATAAAGAACGGGTTAACAGATTTTTTGGTGAGAAACAATTGGAGTTTACCCACCTTTGTTTTAGATTTTGGTATTGATGGTCTCCCATTGTTGAAAAGCAGCAACAAGCAAGTTTGGCCAATATTGGCTAGTGTTGTCGATTCTTGTTATGTGTTTCTTGTTGGTATGTATGAAGGTAGCTCGAAACCAAATTGTGCAGTTGATTTTTGTAATGAACTTGTATCAGAATTAAATGTTCTTATAAAAGAGGGATTTGTTTTTTGTAATAATTTTTATAGTGTTAGGGTCCGTTGTTTTGTTATGGATGCGCCTGCAAAATCTTTTATATTAGGAACGAAGGGGCACAGCGGATATTTTTCTTGTGGTCGGTGTCTAGAAAAAGGGGAACTTGTGAAACACCGTTTAGTTTTTCCACCGGCCAGTGAAATGAGTTCTAGAAATAATGACTCCTTCCGAAATCGATCTCAGCCTGAGCATCATCTAAAAATAACTTTTATTTTCAATTTTTATAATAAAAATTGAAAAATAACTTTTATTCTTTAATTTTTAAATAATAATTGAAAATAAAAGTTTATCGAGTTTCTCATAACTCTTATTTGCGGTCCCTGCAAAATATAGAGCCATCTCAAAACGATCAGGTTGTTGACTGAAATGTGTTTGCTTTGTTTTGCATATTTCGAACACTTTCGCTCTCTTCGTTGGAATTTTTACTGTAATATTTTGAATTTTGTTTAGCGTTTGACGGTGCAACTGGAAATGTAACTGTTTAATCTCTTTACTTCTTTTGCATTTCGTCAAATCTGAAGTGTTTGCTTTTAAGTTGTCGGTTTAGTACCTAATTGTCTGACGGTCAAGTAAGTCGCTGCTGTTTTTTTATTATTTATTATTTTATTACAATGTCAGCAAAACAATTAAAAAGATTGGCAAAAAGGGAAGCTGCCAAACTATTGTCACCAAGTAAAATATTAGACGCGGCTAATAACACTAGCCTAGTTAACACAACACATAGACAAATAAATATAGACAATAATTTTGATGTTCCTGTTAGTAGTGAAAGTGATTATGTTGGTGACGAATATGATAGTTCTTCTGAAAGTGAAAGTGTCGAAAATGAAGTAGATCTAAGTGAAGGACTTTCTAAATGGGCTATACAATTCAACATTACTTTTGCAGCATTAAATGCCCTTTTAATATTGCTTTTGAAATGTAATTTAAATGTGCCCAAAGATGCTAGAACATTGTTCAAAACACCTTGCGCTGTTATAAGCAGATAAGTTGGTGAGGGTACATACGTACATTACGGAATAAAGAACGGGTTAACAGATTTTTTGGTGAGAAACAATTGGAGTTTACCCACCTTTGTTTTAGATTTTGGTATTGATGGTCTCCCATTGTTGAAAAGCAGCAACAAGCAAGTTTGGCCAATATTGGCTAGTGTTGTCGATTCTTGTTATGTGTTTCTTGTTGGTGTGTATGAAGGTAGCTCGAAACCAAATTGTGCAGTTGATTTTTGTAATGAACTTGTATCAGAATTAAATGTTCTTATAAAAGAGGGATTTGTTTTTTGTAATAATTTTTATAGTGTTAGGGTCCGTTGTTTTGTTATGGATGCGCCTGCAAAATCTTTTATATTAGGAACGAAGGGGCACAGCGGATATTTTTCTTGTGGTCGGTGTCTAGAAAAAGGGGAACTTGTGAAACACCGTTTAGTTTTTCCACCGGCCAGTGAAATGAGTTCTAGAAATAATGACTCCTTCCGAAATCGATCTCAGCCTGAGCATCATCTAAAAATAACTTTTATTTTCAATTTTTATAATAAAAATTGAAAAATAACTTTTATTCTTTAATTTTTAAATAATAATTGAAAATAAAAGTTTATCGAGTTTCTCATAACTCTTATTTGCGGTCCCTGCAAAATATAGAGCCATCTCAAAACGATCAGGTTGTTGACTGAAATGTATTTGCTTTGTTTTGCATATTTCGAACACTTTCGCTCTCTTCGTTGGAATTTTTACTGTAATATTTTGAATTTTGTTTAGCGTTTGACGGTGCAACTGGAAATGTAACTGTTTAATCTCTTTACTTCTTTTGCATTTCGTCAAATCGGAAGTGTTTGCTTTTAAGTTGTCGGTTTAGTACCTAATTGTCTGACGGTCAAGTAAGTCGCTGCTGTTTTTTTATTATTTATTATTTTATTACAATGTCAGCAAAACAATTTAAAAGATTGGCAAAAAGGGAAGCTGCCAAACTATTGTCACCAAGTAAAATATTAGACGCGGCTAATAACACTAGCCTAGTTAACACAACACATAGACAAATAAATATAGACAATAATTTTGATGTTCCTGTTAGTAGTGAAAGTGATTATGTTGGTGACGAATATGATAGTTCTTCTGAAAGTGAAAGTGACGAAAATGAAGTAGATCTAAGTGAAGGACTTTCTAAATGGGCTATACAATTCAACATTACTTTTGCAGCATTAAATGCCCTTTTAATATTGCTTTTGAAATGTAATTTAAATGTGCCCAAAGATGCTAGAACATTGTTCAAAACACCTTGCGCTGTTATAAACAGATAAGTTGGTGAGGGTACATACGTACATTACGGAATAAAGAACGGGTTAACAGATTTTTTGGTGAGAAACAATTGGAGTTTACCCACCTTTGTTTTAGATTTTGGTATTGATGGTCTCCCATTGTTGAAAAGCAGCAACAAGCAAGTTTGGCCAATATTGGCTAGTGTTGTCGATTCTTGTTATGTGTTTCTTGTTGGTGTGTATGAAGGTAGCTCGAAACCAAATTGTGCAGTTGATTTTTGTAATGAACTTGTATCAGAATTAAATGTTCTTATAAAAGAGGGATTTGTTTTTTGTAATAATTTTTATAGTGTTAGGGTCCGTTGTTTTGTTATGGATGCGCCTGCAAAATCTTTTATATTAGGAACGAAGGGGCACAGCGGATATTTTTCTTGTGGTCGGTGTCTAGAAAAAGGGGAACTTGTGAAACACCGTTTAGTTTTTCCACCGGCCAGTGAAATGAGTTCTAGAAATAATGACTCCTTCCGAAATCGATCTCAGCCTGAGCATCATCTAAGACCGTCGCCTTTGGAAATGTTAGATATTGATGTTGTTTCTCAGTGTTCTTTAGATTATATGCATGTTGTATGTTTAGGTGTAGTGCAGACTCTGTTGAATGCATGGACCAAGAAGAAAGGTGAAGATTTTTCACTATCTTCGTGGAAAATACGATCAATTTCAACGGAGCTCGTTTTCAACCAAAGAAATGTATGCAGGGAGTTTAAAAGGAAACCGCGGAGCTTGGCTGAGCTAGAAAGGTGGAAGGCAACAGAGCTGCGGCAATTTTTGCTGTACACTGGACCTTTCATTTTAAGAAAAGCAATAATTTCTGAAAGATATACGCACTTTTTAAAACTGTCCTTGGCGTTAAGGATACTTTTAGACAAAAAAAACTGCAAAGCAAATAATGAATGTGCTGAAAATCTTTTGAAATCATTTGTTTCTGACACCCCTGTTTTATATGGTTTGTGTTTTGTTACGTACAACTTTCATTCTTTGTTACACATACACGACGACGCCAAACTATATGGGTCTTTAGATGATATAAGCGCTTTCAAATTTGAAAATCATCTACAAATAGTAAAAAAAAAAGGTTAGGAAAGGGGGTAGTGTTGCTGCACAAATTTACAAAAGGCATGTTGAAGCCAGCTATCATTTAACGAAAGAGACATGTCAGAAGCCAACAAGGATTGGAAAAGTTGTTAATGGGAAAATTTTAAATGTGTTTGTCAATGGTGTTTTGTTTTCGTTGCAAGAACCTGACAACTTCTGTTTGGTTGACGAGAAAATTGTAAAAGTAATAGAATTTAAATCACTTGCTCATATTCCGATTTTTATCGGAATGGAAGTATCAAATTTGACGTCTTTTTTCTCGCAACCAATCGAATCGAATAATTTTAAAATATATTGTTGTGCTGACATTGAACTTGACAATAAAGTAGAATTTGATATTAGTAGGATAAAACACAAAATTTTATGTTTACGTGATTCGACAGATAACTCTTTCTTTTTCACGCCTCTTCTGAGTCATGTCGTTCAGTGATTTTCATTATGAGCCAAGTTCCGATTTGCAGTCATGTAAGTATTAAAAGAAATTTTTTTTTAATATAAACTTATGTTTTCTTTTCAGTGGAAAACGTTCCAAAACCTAATTTTTTGCAGCTCATTTGGGAGGAGCTCACATCATTGAGAAAGGAAGTCAAAGACTTGAAGGAGCAAAACTGTCCGAATTCTAAAATGATGGTGACGGAGGAGATCCTTGCTGTGAAATTAGAGGCCTGGAAGCACCGCCAGGATTCTACATCCTTCGAGGTCTTTGACTCAAAACAGCTACCACTTTCAACCAAAGAGGCCTTGGAAGAGTTTAAGAACACAATCGAGGAGAATGAAGAGAAACTTCATAAATTTGTACGTATTAAATACATAATTTTAAATATACATATACATACAATACATTGAATTCTGATATTTCAGAAAGAATTCAAAGGAAAAATAGGTGGAGATGGAGCAGCTGTTACTTATAGTTGGAAGGGGACCGCCACTAAACCGAGCGCTGAGCGATTGTTCGTGGTTACGACCATTAAGAGTACGTACATATATTTTCATAAATTCTTCAGTACATTTAACTAACAACTTTTCTTTTATTAGACGTTTGCTATATAAAATTCTTGGCAACGGACAAGGTTATGAATGGGGTACTCCAAAAGCATTTTGTTCATGCTGGCGACCGCGTTGCGTCAAAAAGAAAACGTACAAATTAAATTATTAAATTAAAAAGCTGTAATATTAAGTGATAAATAAATTGAATAAAATTATTGAATAAATACAAAATGATAATAATTATTTTTTAGCAGCAAACAATTGGGAATAAGATCCAATTATGACTCGTAACTGACTCTCAAGTGCGACTCAAATAAGACTCAAAGGTGACTCTCAAATGACTCTCAAATATGACTCAAATGTTATTCACAAACGACTCTCAATTGCGACTCTTTTAAGACTCAAATGTGACTCAAATATGACTCAAATGTGATTCACAAATGACTCTCAAATAAAAAGATTTGCTCAGAACTAAGACTCCAAACTGAGTCTAAACTGATCAAAAAATAGAGTCATAAATGACTCTTCCAAAAGAGTCTTTGCTAGGGTACCGTTTTCTCACAGGAATCAATCATTTGAGATTCGAAAAAGCGCTCATTTAGATTCATTTTAATCAGTCAAAAGACTCTTTTAAGACTCTTATGTGATTCGAAATGCTTACTGGGTAGCAGTGCACTTTCATCCCTTAATAAAAGACATTGTTGTTCGGTAATTTTCCTTTATTAAAATAACATTGTTTCACAGCTGTTTTTAAGTTGAACGAAATAAAACCAAAATTGATCACTGCGGACGGCAGTCCGCGCTAGTGACGAAAGCAGCACGAAGGGTGCGAAGGCGACTAGCATATATACACAGGAAGAATGGAAAATTTGCTATGACTGTCCGATCAGGTCGAGTTATATACCGATCGAAAGGTATTAACTTAACTTACAAATGTGCATACTAAGACTTTTAGAAACTCACCTGGTTCGCGAGATAAACAGGTGTTAGTGGGAGGGGAAAATTTTAAATTATTGGAGCAAATGGGGCCGTTGGAGCCTTTTCGATTTTTATTTTAATTTTTTACTATTCTAATCAAAAATACGCGTCGAATGACACCTTGATCATCAAAATCCGATCACTGGTTCAGAAGATAATTAATTTTGAAATTTTTGGTGCCCCTTTCAAAACGAGATGAAAAGTCAGTCTGTTTGTTTGTTTGTTTGTTTGTTTGTTTGTCTGTTTGTTTGGATCAAATCGTAAATTTAGCTTAAAAGTTTGAATGAGGACTTGTTCCCGATCAAAAATCTAGAAACGTTTGTTCTACGACTTTTTCGAAAAAAAGCTAGTTTAGCGGGAAATCGCTAAAAACCGTTAAAATTAAAACCCCTATAGCATCCAAACGATATGAGCTACAGACGTGATCTATGTAACTTTTTTTCTAAAGTGCATAGGTAAAAATCAACAGGTGAAATAAGATATTTTGTCCCAGATTTTGGCGGTTTTTGAGAAAACGCTGCCTACGATTTTTTTTAATTTGCAATATGTTTGAGCTCGTAAAATTTCGCGTTTTTTGATATATCATTCATAAATTTATGTTGATTGGTTTGGAAGATATAACCTATTAACTGAATATATACGTTTTACTTTGAATTGAAATAGGACAGCAGCAGCAAAATGTCATAGCAGCCAGAGTTTGAGAGTGCTACTAGCTTTTGCGCTTGGCATGTGTGTTTTAAGGGAACCAGTGTTGGCAGACAGTTTGTTTTAGCTTGTACAAAAAATAAACAAAGTTGATAGAATGAAATTTCAAAATTTCTGATATCTTTTTCAAAAATTTCTGATATCTTATAAAAAAAACCTCTTTACGAGGTAAAAGTCTAGTGACGAAAACAGTTATATGCCCCAAAATTTCTGATATCCAATTTTGTGACGAATAATATTAAGTTTGACATAAAAATTATTTTAAAAAAAATTTTTGCATTCGGCACTGCGCAAAACATTGAGTTTTATTTGGTATGAAGAATTGAGACATTTTGGCGCAATGTGCCGAGTGCCAAAATTTTTTTTAAAATAATTTTTATGTCAAACTTAATATTATTCGTCACAAAATTGGATATCAGAAATTTTGGGGCATATAACTGTTTTCGTCACTAGACTTTTACCTCGTAAAGAGGTTTTTTTTATAAGATCTTCACTTACACACACACATACATACATAAAAAAGCATACTTTTTTACAAGTGTCGGTATCACTAGTGCTGTATATATACATACATAATTCCTAAAGCACACAAATTCCTAGTATAGGTACGAGTATAGATGCGAATCATGATGCGAGTAACTCGTTTTAAATGTGAGGGACGGAGCGGGCAATGGGAGCGGGGAATGTGTCGATCGACCCAAATGTGCGAACAAAAAATAAAAAAGGTCTACACTGAAACAAATTATTGAGCCGCATAATAATTATATGAGAAAAAAACAATTTTTTAAAATAATAAGGTCTTCAAACCTACTATTTTTTTCACTCAGTGTACAAAAGGTCGAGGCTCGCCGGCAGCGCGAGTTTTATGGCGGCCATAAAAAAGGGTCAAAAATGCCTCGACGCGAGTCGTGTGTGCGACGCACAGTGGGGCCTTTGCTGATTTTACTTTGCAAAAATCGTAACTTTTGAACCAAATGAGATAATCGAATAATTTTAATGGCATATGATAGATAACTCTTCAACCTATGAAGTTAGCACTTAAAAAAGGTGCCACGCCCCCTACATACTTAATTAGGGGCTATCAAAGTTGAAATTTGTGAAATTTGTGAAAAAAATAAATTTTATGGCACCTAAAAATAAATATTTTTTAAAATTTTTGATTTTTTTTCTTTTATTTTTAAGGTTTTTATATTTAAAAATTACTTTCAAAAAATTTCAAAACAATTTTTTTTTTTCAAAAAATTTTTTTTTGTTTTTCGGTGTGAATTATCAGAATTTCATATGTCGACCTAATTCCTATGACATCTATATGATAAAGTAGTCCGATTTCAACCAATTTGACATATTATGAAGCTGCGGTAGTCTTCTACATCCAGACCAAATTTGGTTCAAATCGGACCACTATATTATATAGCTGCCATAGCAACAATCGGTTGAACTTTGAAATTGCGTGGGTGTTTTTATTGTGAGGTTGAATTAGTTTTTTTTGATTTAACCTTCTTAGGCGGGTCCAGGCGGGTCTAAAACCATATATAGCTATAAAGAGAAATCAATTGTGAAGCGTTTTGTAGCTATGGGAACCCAATGCATTTCAATTGATGAGACTTTTCGTCTACCAAAGTTGAAAAATAGTCAAAATCTAGTGTTCTTTAAATTTGAATGGGTCAACCTTAAAGGGTTGTACTATCCACAATTTTTACTTGATCTAAAAATCCTTTTTGGATTCTTAATCATTGAAGAATTCTCTATCGAATCCGTATATTACTTTTTCCGAACGCTTACCCAAAAAAAAAATATTTTTGCCAAGTTGTTCGGCCGGCGGTCCTGCAAAACACTAGATTTTGACTATTTTTGAACTTTGGTAGACGAAAACTCTCATGGATCGAAATGGATAGCAGAACACTAACTTAAAAATGTTTCGGTATTCATTTCTCTAAGTAAATATATATGGTTTTATACCCGTCCGGATACATCCCTTTACGTTAAGTCGAAAAAACTAATGCAACTTTACAATAAAAACGCTCGGCCAGGTAAAAGAAGAAGAGCGCAATGAAAGTTCATGCACTCTTTCCATTGCTGACTGTCAATATCGTGATCTAATATCTTATTATGACTTGCACCTGTTTTATAACCTTTTTAAGAAGGTTTGCTGTTATCCTCAATGTTATAAACTGTAGAGAAGTGATAAATAGCTCTAAATTTGATGACTATGCATCAAAAACAGCACAACTTCTGACGGAAATGTACCCTAAAAAGAAGCTTACTCCTACGGTACACAGGATTTTGGCTCATGGCAAAGATTTAATTGAGTATCAATGTTTGCCAATTGGAGAATTGTCTGAAGAAGCACAGGAATGCAAAAACAAGGACTACAAAAAGTTTAGATATTCAAATACTTGCAAGATCTCACGAACTAGGCAGAATGAAGACCTTTTCAACATGCTGGCGGCCTCCTCAGATCCACTTATTGCGTTCCATAGACACGAAATATCTCGAAAGGACTTGGAAGAAAGGAATTATAGTTCCGAAATGTTAAGCTTACTAGATGTGGATTTAAATATTGATGATTATTTTATAGAGAATACTGCACCACCAACAAATTTACAAAACTAATGTCATATATGTAGAAAAAAAAAATTTTATTGTTGTATGTTATTAGGTCAATAAAAGTAGTTTAAAAATATAATATTGTTATTTAAAAATGAAATATGAATAAAATATATGTTATAGACAAAAAGAAAAATTTTTTTTTATGAATTAACACGTAAAATATGCACCGAAAATATTTTTCAACTTTGACCGACAACTACGAATCACCCTGTGGGCCTATCACCCTGTGTAATATGTCATTTTAAAGCTTATGAAGTTTTCTATCAAACACTTTTTAAAATTTTGGAATATCTTTATTAGTTTAAAAGTTACGATTTTTGCAACGTAAAATCAGCAAAGGCCCCACTGTGCGACGTCACAGCGAAACCCACCCCCGAATATCATACATTGCAATGTAAGCGTAAGCGCTGTCGATCGCTGGGCTACTCCCTCTGACACTCGGTCTGTTTTTCGTGACACTCGTTTTGACACTCGTTCTCATACTCGTTTCAGACACTAGTTTTGGGTCATTTTGATCGTTTTGAATCGTTTTGAGTCGCGGACGTTTGTATGAATCGAAAGCGGCAGTCTGTCTTTGTGTCCCTTTGTCCAAGCACATTGATTTTAATTAAGTCCAAAATAAATAAATAATGACACGAAATTAAGGTTATGAAAGAAATTTTGAGTAATTTATTTAAGTGCTTAAATAATTGTATAAAATTAGGTTTTTAAAATTAAAAAAGGAACAAAAGGTGCAGATTATATCTATCTGTTGCTATTCTAAAAATACGACCTCTGAAAATTAAGTATGCATTTTTGTTTTTTTATACTTAGTTATTAAAATTTTTATAAAACGAATTCAAAAACAGCAAGCTGTCAACTGCTCCTGGCCCAAGTCTATTTCTTTTTTCCGTTATAATGTTTCCAGCCAGGGAAAATGATCTTTCAACCGCTGCACTGCTAGCTGGCATTGAGTGAATCTGCATTGCCAGTATAAATAAATCTTATAAAAAAAACCTCTTTACGAGGTAAAAGTCTAGTGACGAAAACAGTTATATGCCCCAAAATTTCTGATATCCAATTTTGTGACGAATAACATTAAGTTTGACATATAAATTATTTTAAAAAAATTTTGGCACTCGGCACATTGCGCTAAAATGTCTCAATTCTTCATACCAAATAAAAACCACTGTTTTGCGCAGTGCCGAATGCAAAAATTTTTTTAAAATAATTTATATGTCAAACTTAATGTTATTCGTCACAAAATTGGATATCAGAAATTTTGGGGCATATAACTGTTTTCGTCACTAGACTTTTACCTCGTAAAGAGGTTTTTTTTATAAGATATCAGAAATTTTTGAATAAGACGTCAGAAATTTTGAAATTGAATTTTTTTTTTGGACAGTATATCTTTATCAACTTTGTTTATTTTTTGTACAAGCTGAAACAAACTGTCTGGCAACACCTTTACAAACACACATGCCAAGCGCAAAAGCTAGTAGCACTCTCAAACTCTGGCTGCTATGACACTTTGCTGCTGCTGTATGCATGCTACTGCATATGTACATGCAGAAGTGTAAAGGTAAAAGGTATATTCAGTTAACAGGTAATATCTTGCCCAAACGAAATTTGACGGCTATGTGTTATATGTCAAAAACGTGAAATTGAATTGGCTACAACAAATAACATATTTAAAAGTCATTTGAAACGTAGATTTTTCTTAAATCGCCGAAATGTGGGAAAAAAACCTTCTTTCACCTGAAGCTTTTTACCTGTGCTTTTAAGCAAAAAAGTTTACAGCTAGGCTTAAAGCCCTTCAAAACACCTTTCTAACGATATATAGATCAAATCTGTAGCTTCTATTGTTTGGAAGCTGTGGTTTTTGGCGATTTACATGCACATGTACATACTGCATATGTACTAGTACATGCAGTAGTGTAAAGGTAAAAAGTATATTCAGTTAATAAGTAATATCTTCCAAACCCATCGGTAAAATTTTTTCTATCATATATCAAAAAACGCGAAATTTTATACACTACAACATATTGAAAGCTAAAAAAAATCGTTAGCGTCGTTTTCTCAAAAACCGCCAAAATGTGGGACAAAATATCTTATTTCACCTGTTGCTTTATACCTATGCACTTTAGAAAAAAAGTTTAAAGGTCTGCCTAAAAGCCCTTCAAAATACCTTTCCAACGATATATAGATCACGTCTGTAGCTCATATCGTTTGGATGCTATAGGGGTTTTAATTTTAGCGGTTTTTAGCGATTTCCCGCTAAACTAGCTTTTTTTCGAAAAAGTCGTAGAACAAACGTTTCTAGATTTTTGATCGGGAACAAGTCCTCATTCAAACTTTTAAGCTAAATCAACGCTTTGATACTAACAAACAGACAAACAAACAAACAAACAGACTGACTTTTCATCTCGTTTTGAAATGGGCACCAAAAATTTCAAAATTAATTATCTTCTGAACCAGTGATCGGATTTTGATGATCAAGGTGTCATTCGACGCGTATTTTTGATAAGAATAGTAAAAAATTAAAATAAAAATCGAAAAGGCTCCAACGGCCCCATTTGCTCCAATAATTTAAAATTTTCCCCTCCCACTAACACCTGTTTATCTCACGAACCAGGTAAGTTTCCAAAAGTCTTAGTATGCACATTTGTAAGTAAAATTGATACCTTTCGATCGGTACATAACTCGACCCGATCGGACAGTCATAGCAAATTTTCCATTCTTCCTGTGTATATATGCTAGTCGCCTTCGCACCCTTCGTGCTGCTTTCGTCACTAGCGCGGACTGCCGTCCGCAGTGATTAGGATATTTGATTTGATTTGTTTTCCACCACTCAATCACATCAAAGCTTTCCGTCATATCCACAATTTCTCTGGCGTATCTTTCCACTTCATCCTCAGGATCATATATATTTAACCTAGAAGACTTCATTATATTTGAAAAAAAGAATGCGTTACTTGATTTTTTTCGAAGTTGAAGCCTCGCAAGTTGATTCGGAGAAACTTTGATTTGAAGCGCTGGAAAAATCGAGGGAAAAAGTTGGGGTTAAATTAGATGTAGATGCAAATTTAAATAAAGCATTATTGCACATTGCATTGTCTTCCATATGACCTATACACAGACTCTTTATAAAATGCAACTCATTGGCTTGCATATTAATTGCGGGCGGGCATAAAAATAGTGCAATTTTATGAAATTCATCTAAGTTTGGGAGCCATGTTTCGTCTATGTCTTTAATAATGTTTTGCTTTAAATTTAAAATTGCATCTGCATCTTCTATGGCTGGCCTACAAATCTTTTTGATCGATTCAATTGCCGGATATACGTAGCACATTGATGGAGAGCTGCAAAGCTGCAGTTTCTTGAAAACGATTTCAAAAGCCTCTAACAATTCAACGAGGGCCTTAACAATATTTATATTAATATAAATCATTCGTTGGCTTGCCTCATTTCTTGCCAAAACATGGTTGATTTCGCCCCAATTATCCATTATGGCCTTCAGCATTCTATAATGCGAGTTCCATCGGGTGGGACACTGACTTTTTAACGAAGTAGGCAGAAGGTGTTGCAAATTTGCCTTTTTGAAATATTTAACCATTTTTTTGCACGAATCCATGACTTCTGAAAGATCGGTGGCGACTTTAAAGGAGTTTTCCAATACATTTGAAAACAGGTGACTACTGCAATTGGAGCGCATATAGTTTTCCAGGGCCTTGATCATGTTTGTTCCTCTGTCGGTGATAAACTTTATTTTGCCGATATTTTCAACACCAAATTCGTTGAATACACTCTTCACTTTTTGAAGAATATTTTCACCTGTAGACCTCTGAAGCTCCATTGATTTCATTCCTAAAACCATATCAATAAATTTAAAATCTTTTTGATAATGGAATGTCACGCCTAAGAAATTTCGCTTTACGTAATTGTCCGTCCACATGTCTATTGTAGCTGATGCTCCACCGCTGCTCACAACATTATTTATTTCCTCCTTAAGCTCTTCTTTTTTCTCCCTTGCGGTTTTCTGAACTCTTCGGGAAATGGTCGTAGGATCCGGTAACAAATCTTCAACATCGACGTGTTCTCCGTAAATCGCCCCGACTGAAATGAAAAACTTCACCAGACTTATGAAGCCGGAACCACGCACTGCAGAAAATGGCCTACAGTCTTCAGTAACCCATGCTGTGCATTTATTCACAGCTTCCGCCTTGTGGAGCGCCGACACTGATTTTAAAATTGTTGACTGCTTGATCACTTTGCAGCACGGATGCCTCTGTAAATTAGACGTTTGATTTGATGAATATTTTAACACTTTAGAACAAGGACGACAATACACAAAGCCCGCTAGGACTGAGCCGTCTTCAATTAAAATTTCGCTCATCACATTCCATACAGAACTACGCCCTTTGCGTCGACTAGACAAAGTATAAAGGCCATTATCAACTTTTTCACATATATCTTCAATACTGTTTTCCATTTTAATAAGTAAGTCAAAAAATACACAGTTAAAACACCAAAAGTTAATCTTATTTAAAAGAAACACAACCGACGATCAAAGACTGTATTAGGTTATTATATTTCACTGTATTATTTTTCACGCACAACTCTAAGTCACTTCACTTTTTGCCAAAAAAACTTACTGTCTGAATTTGGTTGCTGTTTAATATAACATTATGAAAATCGAAAAGAGAGGTTTGGGAATTTCAGGATACAAATTAGGCCACCCATTCAGGTGTTCAATTTCTTAAGTGCAATAAACAGTACCCTTTCAGGTGTTCAAAATTATTAGGCCAATAAACACTAGCTGTTATCCTACGGAAATTACCAAAATATTTTGGAAGTCAATTTACCCTTCGGGTGAAAATTCATTGATGAATTAGATGTATTACCTGTTAAATTTACATTATACTAGGTAAGCCCAACTTACTGGTATACTTTATTTGCTTCAATAGGAAAAACCTGCACTTTTTAGACCCTAAACACACAGGTAGATAAAAAGGGCTTTACGAACGTTTAGAATGAAGTGTTCTTCCGTTTTTTTATATTGTTGGATTTTTGGGCTTACCTAGTATAATGTAAATTTAACAGGTAATACATCTAATTCATCAATGAATTTTCACCCGAAGGGTAAATTGACTTCCAAAATATTTTGGTAATTTCCGTAGGATAACAGCTAGTGTTTATTGGCCTAATAATTTTGAACACCTGAAAGGATACTGTTTATTGCACTTAAGAAATTGAACACCTGAATGGGTGGCCTAATTTGTATCCTGAAATTCCCAAACCTCTCTTTTCGATTTTCATAATGTTATATTAAACAGCAACCAAATTCAGACAGTAAGTTTTTTTTTGGCAAAAAGTGAAGTGACTTAGAGTTGTGCGTGAAAAATAATACAGTGAAATATAATAACCTAATACAGTCTTTGATCGTCGGTTGTGTTTCTTTTAAATAAGATTAACTTTTGGTGTTTTAACTGTGTATTTTTTGACTTACTTATTAAAATGGAAAACAGTATTGAAGATATATGTGAAAAAGTTGATAATGGCCTTTATACTTTGTCTAGTCGACGCAAAAGGCGTAGTTCTGTATGGAATGTGATGAGCGAAATTTTAATTGAAGACGGCTCAGTCCTAGCGGGCTTTGTGTATTGTCGTCCTTGTTCTAAAGTGTTAAAATATTCATCAAATCAAACGTCTAATTTACAGAGGCATCCGTGCTGCAAAGTGATCAAGCAGTCAACAATTTTAAAATCAGTGTCGGCGCTCCACAAGGCGGAAGCTGTGAATAAATGCACAGCATGGGTTACTGAAGACTGTAGGCCATTTTCTGCAGTGCGTGGTTCCGGCTTCATAAGTCTGGTGAAGTTTTTCATTTCAGTCGGGGCGATTTACGGAGAACACGTCGATGTTGAAGATTTGTTACCGGATCCTACGACCATTTCCCGAAGAGTTCAGAAAACCGCAAGGGAGAAAAAAGAAGAGCTTAAGGAGGAAATAAATAATGTTGTGAGCAGCGGTGGAGCATCAGCTACAATAGACATGTGGACGGACAATTACGTAAAGCGAAATTTCTTAGGCGTGACATTCCATTATCAAAAAGATTTTAAATTTATTGATATGGGTTTGGGAATGAAATCAATGGAGCTTCAGAGGTCTACAGGTGAAAATATTCTTCAAAAAGTGAAGAGTGTATTCAACGAATTTGGTGTTGAAAATATCGGCAAAATAAAGTTTATCACCGACAGAGGAACAAACATGATCAAGGCCCTGGAAAACTATATGCGTTCCAATTGCAGTAGTCACCTGTTTTCAAATGTATTGGAAAACTCCTTTAAAGTCGCCACCGATCTTTCAGAAGTCATGGATTCGTGCAAAAAAATGGTTAAATATTTCAAAAAGGCAAATTTGCAACACCTTCTGCCTACTTCGTTAAAAAGTCAGTGTCCCACCCGATGGAACTCGCATTATAGAATGCTGAAGTCCATAATGGATAATTGGGGCGAAATCAACCATGTTTTGGCAAGAAATGAGGCAAGCCAACGAATGATTTATATTAATATAAATATTGTTAAGGCCCTCGTTGAATTGTTAGAGGCTTTTGAAATCGTTTTCAAGAAACTGCAGCTTTGCAGCTCTCCATCAATGTGCTACGTATATCCGGCAATTGAATCGATCAAAAAGATTTGTAGGCCAGCCATAGAAGATGCAGATGCAATTTTAAATTTAAAGCAAAACATTATTAAAGACATAGACGAAACATGGCTCCCAAACTTAGATGAATTTCATAAAATTGCACTATTTTTATGCCCGCCCGCAATTAATATGCAAGCCAATGAGTTGCATTTTATAAAGAGTCTGTGTATAGGTCATATGGAAGACAATGCAATGTGCAATAATGCTTTATTTAAATTTGCATCTACATCTAATTTAACCCCAACTTTTTCCCTCGATTTTTCCAGCGCTTCAAATCAAAGTTTCTCCGAATCAACTTGCGAGGCTTCAACTTCGAAAAAATCAAGTAACGCATTCTTTTTTTCAAATATAATGAAGTCTTCTAGGTTAAATATATATGATCCTGAGGATGAAGTGGAAAGATACGCCAGAGAAATTGTGGATATGACGGAAAGCTTTGATGTGATTGAGTGGTGGAAAACAAATCAAATCAAATATCCTAATTTATTTATACTGGCAATGCAGATTCACTCAATGCCAGCTAGCAGTGCAGCGGTTGAAAGATCATTTTCCCTGGCTGGAAACATTATAACGGAAAAAAGAAATAGACTTGGGCCAGGAGCAGTTGACAGCTTGCTGTTTTTGAATTCGTTTTTTAAAAATTTTAATAACTAAGTATAAAAAAACAAAAATGCATACTTAATTTTCAGAGGTCGTATTTTTAGAATAGCAACAGATAGATATAATCTGCACCTTTTGTTCCTTTTTTAATTTTAAAAACCTAATTTTATACAATTATTTAAGCACTTAAATAAATTACTCAAAATTTCTTTCATAACCTTAATTTCGTGTCATTATTTATTTATTTTGGACTTAATTAAAATCAATGTGCTTGGACAAAGGGACACAAAGACAGACTGCCGCTTTCGATTCATACAAACGTCCGCGACTCAAAACGATTCAAAACGATCAAAACGACCCAAAACGAGTGTCTAAAACGAGTATGAGAACGAGTGTCAAAACGAGTGTCACGAAAAACAGACCGAGTGTCAGAGGGAGTAGCCCAGCGATCGACAGCGCTTACGCTTACATTGCAATGTATGATATTCGGGGGTGGGTTTCGCTGTGACGTCGCACACACGACTCGCGTCGAGGCATTTTTGACCCTTTTTTATGGCCGCCATAAAACTCGCGCTGCCGGCGAGCCTCGACCTTTTGTACACTGAGTGAAAAAAATAGTAGGTTTGAAGACCTTATTATTTTAAAAAATTGTTTTTTTCTCATATAATTATTATGCGGCTCAATAATTTGTTTCAGTGTAGACCTTTTTTATTTTTTGTTCGCACATTTGGGTCGATCGACACATTCCCCGCTCCCATTGCCCGCTCCGTCCCTCACATTTAAAACGAGTTACTCGCATCATGATTCGCATCTATACTCGTACCTATACTCGTTTTTCGATGCGTTTGACTCAACGAGTATGAGCGAGTATCAAGTCGTACAGCCTACTCGATTTTTAAAACGGCGACTAGTGACTCGATTTGATTTGATTTTTGGCAACGGCGACCAATTGAACTCGAATCTACCCGTTGCAGTTCTCTGATACATACATGCACAACTGGCATTACTGATAGCAAAGTTATACGTATGTATGTATTCACCCCCGTCATCGTTGAAACATAAACACAATCACATACACAAAAGGTACAACACATTTTCAAACCATAAGCACATAAGCAATAATCTATTCGGATTTTTATATCCCAAATAGCATCAACCAAACTAAGTGAAGGAAAAAACACAAAGTAAACAACGCTATCGACCCTACCGCCACAATTATCGATAACGTTTCCATTGTGTACGCATCCGAACAATCGCACTATCGTTTGCGTTGCATTGTTACTATATTATCGAATTACACCAAATCCAAGAATATACAATACAAATACAACCAACATATCGAATGCTAATTTTTATTCTTCCTACTAATACTCAGGTGGACGCACACACTTGTTCAAGCATTTATAACAATATATACAATAAAACAATAATAACAGTGGCCAGCAAAGAGATACAATTTTAAATTACAAGAGATGCATTTTCAATAAACGGCCGCAAATAAATAAACCCAACATAAATCATTAAACGAACAGTTATGTGGCAGTAACGAGTCGACTACATTCCGTGATCACTCGACTGCACAATAAAATTCCAATAAATTGTTGTTTTCTTGCATTTTACATGCACATGTACATACTGCATATGTACTAGTACATGCAGTAGTGTAAAGGTAAAAAGTATATTCAGTTAATAAGTAATATCTTCCAAACCCATCGGTAAAATTTTTTCTATCATATATCAAAAAACGCGAAATTTTATACACTACAACATATTGAAAGCTAAAAAAAATCGTTAGCGTCGTTTTCTCAAAAACCGCCAAAATGTGGGACAAAATATCTTATTTCACCTGTTGTTTTATACCTATGCACTTTAGAAAAAAAGTTTAAAGGTCTGCCTAAAAGCCCTTCAAAATATTTTTCCAACGATATATAGATCACGTCTGTAGCTCATATCGTTTGGATGCTATAGGGGTTTTAATTTTAGCGGTTTTTAGCGATTTCCCGCTAAACTAGCTTTTTTTCGAAAAAGTCGTAGAACAAACGTTTCTAGATTTTTGATCGGGAACAAGTCCTCATTCAAACTTTTAAGCTAAATCAACGCTTTGATACTAACAAACAGACAAACAAACAAACAAACAGACTGACTTTTCATCTCGTTTTGAAATGGGCACCAAAAATTTCAAAATTAATTATCTTCTGAACCAGTGATCGGATTTTGATGATCAAGGTGTCATTCGACGCGTATTTTTGATAAGAATAGTAAAAAATTAAAATAAAAATCGAAAAGGCTCCAACGGCCCCATTTGCTCCAATAATTTAAAATTTTCCCTCCCACTAACACCTGTTTATCTCACGAACCAGGTAAGTTTCCAAAAGTCTTAGTATGCACATTTGTAAGTAAAATTGATACCTTTCGATCGGTACATAACTCGACCCGATCGGACAGTCATAGCAAATTTTCCATTCTTCCTGTGTATATATGCTAGTCGCCTTCGCACCCTTCGTGCTGCTTTCGTCACTAGCGCGGACTGCCGTCCGCAGTGATTAGGATATTTGATTTGATTTGTTTTCCACCACTCAATCACATCAAAGCTTTCCGTCATATCCACAATTTCTCTGGCGTATCTTTCCACTTCATCCTCAGGATCATATATATTTAACCTAGAAGACTTCATTATATTTGAAAAAAAGAATGCGTTACTTGATTTTTTCGAAGTTGAAGCCTCGCAAGTTGATTCGGAGAAACTTTGATTTGAAGCGCTGGAAAAATCGAGGGAAAAAGTTGGGGTTAAATTAGATGTAGATGCAAATTTAAATAAAGCATTATTGCACATTGCATTGTCTTCCATATGACCTATACACAGACTCTTTATAAAATGCAACTCATTGGCTTGCATATAATGCGGGCGGGCATAAAAATAGTGAATTTTATGAAATTCATCTAAGTTTGGGAGCCATGTTTCGTCTATGTCTTTAATAATGTTTTGCTTTAAATTTAAAATTGCATCTGCATCTTCTATGGCTGGCCTACAAATCTTTTGATCGATTCAATTGCCGGATATACGTAGCACATTGATGGAGAGCTGCAAAGCTGCAGTTTCTTGAAAACGATTTCAAAAGCCTCTAACAATTCAACGAGGGCCTTAACAATATTTATATTAATATAAATCATTCGTTGGCTTGCCTCATTTCTTGCCAAAACATGGTTGATTTCGCCCCAATTATCCATTATGGCTTCAGATTCTATAAGCGAGTTCCATCGGGGGGACACTGACTTTTTAACGAAGTAGGCAGAAGGTGTTGCAAATTTGCCTTTTTGAAATATTTAACCATTTTTTTGCACGAATCCATGACTTCTGAAAGATCGGTGGCGACTTTAAAGGAGTTTTCCAATACATTTGAAAACAGGTGATACTGCAATTGGAGCGCATATAGTTTTCCAGGGCCTTGATATGTTTGTTCCTCTGTCGGTGATAAACTTTATTTTGCCGTATTTTCAACACCAAATTCGTTGAATACACTCTTCACTTTTTGAAGAATATTTTCACCTGTAGACCTTGAAGCTCATATTTATTCCTAAAACCATATCATAAATTTAAAATCTTTGATAATGGAATGTACGCTAAGAAATTTGTTTACGTAATTGTCCGTCCACATGTCTTTGTAGCTGAGCCCACCGTGCTCACAACATTATTTATTTCCTCCTTAAGCTCTTCTTTTTCTCCCTTGCGGTTTTCTGAACTCTTCGGGAAATGGTCGTAGGATCCGGTAACAAATCTTCAACATCGACGTGTTCTCCGTAAATGCCCCGACTGAAATGAAAAACTCACCAGACTTTGAAGCCGGAACCACGCACTGAGAAAATGGCCTACAGTCTTCAGTAACCCATGCTGTGCATTTATTCACAGCTTCCGCCTTGTGGAGCGCCGACACTGATTTTAAAATTGTTGACTGCTTGATCACTCAGCACGGATGCCTCTGTAAATTAGACGTTTGATTTGATGAATATTTTAACACTTTAGAACAAGACGACAATACACAAAGCCCGCTAGGACTGAGCCGTCTTAATTAAAATTTCGCTCATCACATTCCAACAGAACTACGCCCTTTGGTGACTAGACAAAGTTAAGGCATTTCAACTTTTTCATATATCTTCAATATTTTCCATTTTAATAAGTAAGTCAAAAAATACGTAAAACACAAAATTATATTTAAAGAAACAACGAGATAAACTGTTTAGGTTATTATTTTCACTGTTTATTTTTCACGCACAACTTATCACTTCACTTTTTGCCAAAAAAAATTTTTTGTTGCTGTTTAATATAATTTGAAAATCGAAAAGAGAGGTTTGGGAATTTCAGGATACAAATTAGGCACCCATTCAGGTGTTCAATCTAAGTGCAATAAACAGTACTCTTTCAGGTGTTCAAAATTTTAGGCCAATAAACATAGCGTTATCCTACGGAAATTACCAAAATTTTTGAATCAATTTACCCTTCGGGTGAAAATTCATATGAATTAGATGTATTACCTGTTAAATACATTATACTAGGTAAGCCCAACTTACTGGTATACTTTATTTGCTTCAATAGGAAAAACCTGCACTTTTTAGACCCTAAACACACAGGTAGATAAAAAGGGCTTTACGAACGTTTAGAATGAAGTGTTCTTCCGTTTTTTTATATTGTTGGATTTTTGGGCTTACCTAGTATAATGTAAATTTAACAGGTAATACATCTAATTCATCAATGAATTTTCACCCGAAGGGTAAATACTTCCAAAATATTTTGGTAATTTCCGTAGGATAACAGCTAGTGTTTATTGGCCTTAATTTTGAACACCTGAAAGGTACTGTTTATTGCACTTAAGAAATTGAACACCTGAATGGGTGGCCTATTTGTATCCTGAAATTCCCAAACCTCTCTTTTCGATTTTCATAATGTTATATTAAACAGCAACCAATTCAGACAGTAAGTTTTTTTTGGCAAAAAGTGAAGTGACTTGAGTTGTGCGTGAAAATAATACAGTGAAATATAATAACCTATACAGTCTTGATCGTCGGTTGTGTTTCTTTTAAATAAGTTAACTTTGGTGTTTTAACTTTATTTTTGACTTACTTATTAAAATGGAAAACAGTTTGAGTATATGTGAAAAAGTTGATAATGGCCTTATTTGTTAGTGACGCAAAGGGCGTGTTTGTTGTGTGTGAGCGAAATTTAAGAAGAGGCTCAGTCTAGCGGGCTTTGTGTATTGTCGTCCTTGTTCTAAAGTGTTAAAATATCTCAATAACTTTTAAGAGGGTGTGAAAGTGTAAGAGTCAAAATTATAGGTCGGCGCTCCACAAGGCGGAAGCTGTATAATGCACAGTGGGTTATAAGATGTAGGCCATTTTCTGCAGTGGTGGTTCCGGCTTCATAAGTCTGGTGAAGTTTTTCATTTCAGTGGGGCGATTTACGGAGAACACGTCGATGTTGAAGATTTGTTACCGGTTAACCATTTCCCGAAAGTTAGAAAACCGCAAGGAGAAAAAGAAGAGCTTAGGAGGAATATAGTGAGAGGTAAAGATAGATGTGGAGTCTAGCGAAATTTCTAGGGTGACATTCCATTTCAAAAAGATTTTTTTTTGTATGGGTTTGGGAATGAATAATGGAGTTAGAGGTCACAGGTGATTTCTTCAAAAGTGAAGAGTGTATTCAACGAATTTGTGTTGAAATATCGGCAATAAGTTTACCGACAGAGGAACAAACTGTCAAGGCCTGGAAAACATTGCGTTAATCAGTAGTCACCTGTTTTCAAATGTTTGGAAAATCCTTTAAAGTGAGTCTAGAAGTTATTCGTGAAAAAATGTTTTTAAAAGGATTGACACCTTCTCCTACTTCGTTAAAAATGGTCCCACTGATGGAATCTTTAGATGTGAAGTATAATGGATAATGGGGAATCACATTTTGGCAAGAAATGAAGAAGCCAACGATATTTTTTTTATTGTAAGGCCCTCGTGTTGTTAGAGGCTTTTGAATCGTTTTCAAGAAATCAGTTGGCTTAAGTTTTCCGGATTGATCAAAAGAGTAGAGATAGTCTGATTTTAATTAAGCAAAATTAAAGATAGGATTAAACTTAGATGAATTTCATAATATTCCGCGTTTTCAGCTGAGTTGCTTTTATAAAGAGTTTGTAGGTATTGAAGAATATTGATTTTTTATTTCTACTCTATTTAACCCCAACTTTTTCCTCGATTTTTCCAGCGCTTCAAATCAAAGTTTCGTAACTTGCGAGGCTTCAACTTCGAAAAATCAAGTAACGCATTCTTTTTTTCAAATATAATGAAGTCTTCTAGGTTAAATATATGATCTGAGGTGAAGTGGAAAGAGCCAGAGAAATTGTGGATATGACGGAAGCTTTGATGTGATTGAGTGGTGGAAAAAAATAAATAAATTCCTAATAATACTGGAATCAGATTATAACCAGTAGCAGTGCAGCGGTTGAAAGATCATTTTCCTGGCTGGAAACATTATAACGGAAAAAAGAAATAGATTGGGCCAGGAGCAGTTGACAGCTTGCTGTTTTTGAATTCGTTTTTTAAAAATTTTAATAACTAAGTATAAAAAAACAAAAATCATACTTAATTTTCAGAGGTCGTATTTTTAGAATAGCAACAGATAGATATAATCTGCACCTTTTGTTCCTTTTTTAATTTTAAAAACCTAATTTTATACATTATTTAAGCACTTAAATAAATTACTCAAAATTTCTTTCATAACCTTAATTTCGTGTCATTATTTTTTTTTGGACTTAATTAAAATCAATGTGCTTGGACAAAGGGACACAAAGACAGACTGCCGCTTTCGATTCATACAAACGTCGCGACTCAAAACGATTCAAAACGTCAAAACGACCAAAACGAGTGTCTAAAACGAGTATGAGAACGAGTGTCAAAACGAGTTCACGAAAAACAGACCGAGGTCAGAGGGAGTAGCCCAGCGATCGACAGCGCTTACGCTTACTTGCAATGTATGATATTCGGGGGTGGGTTTCGCTGTGACGTCGCACACACGACTCGCGTCGAGGCATTTTTGACCCTTTTTTATGGCCGCCATAAAACTCGCGCTGCCGGCGAGCCTCGACCTTTTGTACACTGAGTGAAAAAATAGTAGGTTTGAAGACCTTATTATTTTAAAAAATTGTTTTTTTCTCATATAATTATTATGCGGCTCAATAATTTGTTTCAGTGTAGACCTTTTTTATTTTTTGTTCGCACATTTGGGTCGATCGACACATTCCCCGCTCCCATTGCCCGCTCCGTCCTCACATTTAAAACGAGTTACTCGCATCATGATTCGATCTATACTCGTACCTATACTCGTTTTTCGATGCGTTTGACTCAACGAGTATGAGCGAGTATCAAGTCGTACAGCCTACTCGATTTTTAAAACGGCGACTAGTGACTCGTTTGATTTGATTTTTGGCAACGGCGACCAATTGAACTCGAATCTACCCGTTGCAGTTCTCTGATACATACATGCACAACTGGCATTACTGATAGCAAAGTTATACGTATGTATGTATTCACCCCCGTCATCGTTGAAACATAAACACAATCACATACACAAAAGGTACAACACATTTTCAAACCATAAGCACATAAGCAATAATCTATTCGGATTTTTATATCCCAAATAGCATCAACCAAACTAAGTGAAGGAAAAAAACACAAAGTAAACAACGCTATCGACCCTACCGCCACAATTATCGATAACGTTTCCATTGTGTACGCATCCGAACAATCGCACTATCGTTTGCGTTGCATTGTTACTATATTATCGAATTACACCAAATCCAAGAATATACAATACAAATACAACCAACATATCGAATGCTAATTTTTATTCTTCCTACTAATACTCAGGTGGACGCACACACTTGTTCAAGCATTTATAACAATATATACAATAAAACAATAATAACAGTGGCCAGCAAAGAGATACAATTTTAAATTACAAGAGATGCATTTTCAATAAACGGCCGCAAATAAATAAACCCAACATAAATCATTAAACGAACAGTTATGTGGCAGTAACGAGTCGACTACATTCCGTGATCACTCGACTGCACAATAAAATTCCAATAAATTGTTGTTTTCTTCTACTAACAAGTGCTGCGCACTCGATATATATATATATTTAATATATTTATTATATTTATTATTTCCTCCAATCTTTTCCGCCAAAAATATCGAACACTTCATTTTGTTGAAACTATCGTATAATCGTTTTCCACTTTTGTTCGATACAAATCCTGCAAAGACAATTCAAAATTATTTTGCCAACTTTATCTTGTTGTAAGATCCGTCCAGTAATACAAAATATAGTTTAATTTTTCGGACATTTAATTTATTTGTTATTTGAAAACCTGCATTTAACTATCTAGTGATTAGTTAATCCTTCGTTATTGCGCTCTCAACTAAAAATCAATTTGAGATTCCACTTCGAATATATTTCATTTTTCCAACTTTTGCGAATATTTTCTAATCCGAGCAACTGGTAGCGAGGTATGCCAGGAAGATCCGATCGTGACCCCGCAAGGCAATTAAAGGTTCCTCCTTCCCGCGCGGTGAGGCGTAGCAGCTCCAATTCGCCAATTCCACCACCTAAGCTTCCTGCTGCCCGCACCGTAGTACTTCCAATTCACCAATTCCACCGTCCAAAGTTCCTGCCCAGAGCCCAATAGGTACTCGTTCTCAAGTCCAGAAACAATCCGTTAGTACTATGGCACTGACCGACTTCACGTCTCTCGCAGATCGACTTAGCCAATTTGAGGCAAAACTCGGCGCTGCATCAATTTCTGAAGAAGATGTCTATGCGCTCGAAGTCCGTCGATGTCGCATCACATCTCTGTGGGAGAAAATCGATGACGAGTATGGACGTTGTTCCAAGGTACTCAGTAAATCGTCCACAAGTATCGATGCCCAGGCGCTCGAGTCAAGATTTGATAAATGCTATATGGTGTATGAGCGAAGTCTAGCCAAACTGAACAGGTTGATTGATCAAGCATCCACTTCCAGCAGCAAATCTCAACCAGATCCGAAGTTTTCGTCCGAGCTAGATGGTTGTCGTATTCCTCCATGCGACACTGAGGCGTTTTACGGAGATTATCTCCAGTGGCCAACATTTAGGGATCTGTTCTCGGCAATTTATGGCAATAATCCACGGCTTACTCAAGTCGAGAAGCTGTTTCATTTAAACGCCAAAACTGGAGGTGAAGCCAAGAAACTTGTAGCCATGTCTCGACTCACCCATTCTGGTTTTAAGTCCGCGTGGAAAGCTTTAACAAAGCGATATGAGAACAATCGGAAAATAGTCAATAGTCAGCTTAAACTCCTTTCCAAAGTGGAGGCTGTTACTACTGAGTCCGCTGCGGGCTTGAAAGAACTCCAATCAGCCATCGAATGTGGCCTTGAAGCTCTTGAACAGGCTCATGTTTCCACTGAAAACTGGGATTGCCTTATAGTTTTCTTTTGTGCATCCAAACTTCCTCCATTCACGCGCTCCTTGTGGGAGCAGTCCCTAGATGATAAATCCGAAATTCCCCTATGGAAAGAAATGAACCGATTTATTTGCGAACGTTATAGGGCGTTAGAAGAACAAGAAGACGATAATCAATCTCCTAAACATTCAAAGGCAAGCCAAGATCGTAATCCAACAGGCTCTAGAAAGGTTAACGCATTCGAAGCCAACGTATCCCTTAAAGTCCGACAGTGCGACCTCTGCTCCAAAGAGAATCATCCAGCTCGTATATGTCCTCGTTTTCTTCAAATGACGGTCAACGAGCGATCCGATTATATTAAACAGAAGAAACTCTGTCTTAATTGCTTCGCTAGAGGACATCAACTACGGGAATGCCCGAGTGCACATAATTGTTATACGTGCAAGGGGCGTCACCATACATTACTCCATAAGCACGATTCCACAGCGATTGCCTCTACTTCCAACACATCGAATATACAGTCCACTTCTTCCTCCTCGCAGCCACCGGCGAATCTACAAAACTTCTTTGCGACAAACACGCAAGGTGTGCTTTTAGGCACAGCCTTAATACACATTTCGCATTTAGGTGTGCATTATCCAGCTCTCGCTCTGATCAATTCCGGGTCAGAGGCCACATTCATTTCTGAAAGAATGGTCAAGTTGATTAAACTGCCTCATCAAGCGGTAAATGCCCACGTGTCGGGACTCAACGAAGCTGTTGCAGCCCAAACACGGAAGCTTTGCCATTTCCGTATTGTTCCATCAGACAGGCCGCTTTTGCAAATTGACGTATCCGCCTATGTCCTTCCAAAGCTGGCAGGCGATTTGCCAGCCTGTTCCATTCAAGAATGCGCTTTATCAGGCCTGCCCGATATAAGACTCGCAGATCCATCCTTCTACAAAAGCGCGCAAAGTATCCGTCTGCACAGATCCTGCACTTGATGAACTGCTCACAAAGTTTTGGGAGGTGGAGGATCTGCCAGGAAATGTGACCGAAGAATCTGAGACCCTTTGTGAAGAGAAAACGTTCAATTGGGGCATTCCAGATCCATTGCTTTGGCTCAATTCATGAAGAACGAGCACCGATTGTTAAAGTCCCCACTTCTAAAACAAGAGTATGATGCCGTAATTCAAGAATACGCAGACCTGGGTCACATGACACAGGTGCGGCCCACGGCGCAAAGTACGCAGAGCTTTTATCTTCCTCACCATGCCGTCTTTAAACCAGAAAGCACTACTACCAAGGTTCGGGTTGTCTTTAATGCCTCATGCAAATCTACGAATGGCCTAAGTCTGAACGACGTTTTGTATCCAGGTCCAATTCTCCAATCCTATTTGACCCTTCAGCTGTTAAAATGGCGTTTTTTCCAGTTCGTGTTCAATGCCGATATTACTAAAATGTACCGTCAAATCAATGTCGATCCGAGGCATACTCCTTTCCAACGCATTCTATTACGTAATTCCGAAGGCAACATATGCGATTACGAACTAAACACGGTCACCTTTGGTGTCAATTGTGCGCCATTCCTGGCTCTCCGCGTCCTTAAACAACTGTCCCATGATGTGAAAGCCCAATATCCGCTTGCAAGTGCCATCATTTCACAGCACATGTATGTAGACGATGTTCTAGCTGGAGCGCATACGAAAGAGCAAGCCGTCCTGGCGATTCCTGAGCTTCGCACAGCGCTTGAATCCGCTGGTTTTCCCTTGAGGAAATGGACAGCCAACGAAAAGGGCTTGTTGATCCAAATTCCTAAGGATCATCTCCTACGAGCTGACTTTTTAGAGATCGAAGAAGCCAGCATCGCGAAGACTCTAGGCATCCGATGGCAAGCGCATACTGACGAATTTCTTTTCGCCCCTTCTGAGCTATCGTCGAAAACGTCATTTAGTAAGCGTGAGGTCCTTTCGCAGATCGCCCGTTTGTTCGATCCAGCAGGTCGTCCAAGCCAAGATTTTTATGCAAGAAATCTGGCTTCATGATCTCGCTTGGGACGACAACTTGCCAGATCAACTAGTTCGGCGATGGCTCGACTTTCTCGAGAACTATCCTCTTCTCGGAGAGATACGTATTCCAAGGTGGATCCAGTTCCGTCCAAAGGCAAAGGTCCAATTCCATGGCTTTTGCGATGCTTCACAGTGCGCTTTACGTGCGAATTGATATGAATGGTCAGGTCTCTTGCCATCTTCTGACATCCAAGACCAGAGTTGCTCCAGTCAAAACTGTTTCCTTGCCTCGGTTAGAGCTATGTGGCGCCGTTCTCCTCGCTGAACTGGCATCTGTCCGAATTCCACAGCTGTTTGACCAAGAGGTCGAAACGTACTAATGGACAGACTCTACAATCGTGCTCGCTTGGTTGAGCAAGCCCCCATGCAAATGGACTACCTTTGTCGCGAACCGCGTGGCAAAGATCACTCGATCTACCGGTTCACCGGACAATTGGTCGCATTTTCGCTCCGAACAGAATCCAGCTGATTTGGCCAGTCGAGGTGTGACCCCAACCGAGCTCACTAATAGCTCATTGTGGTGGCACGGACCGAAATGGTTGTTGTGTTCACCGGACCAGTGGCCCGCTTCAAATGCAGAAGTCCCTGATTCAATTCCTGAGCAACGCGCTGTCAAATGCAATGTTGCACAACTGCCCTCCTGTGATATTTTCGATCGATTTTCCAAATTCAATAAAGCGCTATGGATCACAGCTTATGTTTTGCGTTTCATCAAACGCTCCCGAAAATTAAGTACCGGCTTTCCAACTGAGCTTTCCAATCACGAACTTTCCGATGCCCATGACTTATTCCTTCGTTACACCCAGATGAAAGAGTTCCCAAATGAATATGGCTGTTTGCGAGACAAGAAGCAAGTGGCACGGTCAAGCAATATCCTTAACCTGAATCCGTACCTAGACCAAAACGGTATACTCTGGTCTTGTGGACGTCTGAAAGCTTCAGAATCCCTAAGTTACGATGAGAGACATCCCATTCTACTTCCGTATAATTGCCATTTTACACGGCTTTTAGCTCATTTCGTCCATGCGATTTCCCTTCATGGAGGGAATCAGTTGATGATGAGGCTCATCCGAGCCAAATATTGAATTCCCAAATTGAAAAATCTCCTCAAGTCCATCGTACGTTCCTGCAGGGTGTGCATTGTACACCGGAAGAAACTTCAAATACAAATGATGGGGGACCTGCCAACCGAAAGGGCCACGTTCTTGAGACCCTTCTATCATACGGGTGTTGATTTTGCAGCTCCATTCGATATAAAGAATTACACAGGCCGAGCATGCCTCATCACCAAGGGTTACGTTTGTGTCTTTGTGTGCTTTAGCACCAAGGCCATCCACTTGGAACCCACTTCCGATTTAACTTCTGAAAAGTTTCTAGCTGCTTTCGCGAGGTTCGTAGCAAGGCGAGGCTGTCCATACCGTATGTATTCCGACAACGGTAAAAACTTCGTAGGTGCATCAAAGATTTTGACACGCGAGTTCCTAGAAGCGACTAAGACTGTCATCATTTCTAAATTCGCCCATCACAGGCTGTCATGGCACTTTAATCCTCCAGGCGCTCCACATATGGGCGGTCTATGGGAAGCGGGAGTGAAAAGTTTTAAGACTCTATTCTACAAGTCGACATCCACCTCAAAATATAAGTCCGAAGAATTCGCAACCTTGCTGAGTAAAGTTGAATCCTGCCTAAATTCCAGACCCATCTCTCCGATGTCAGAAGATCCCACGGATCTTTTGGCACTCACTCCTGGGCATTTTCTAATTGACAGCCCTCTCCTTTCCATAGCGGAACCTGAGATAAACGAGCCCGCCATGTCCATAATAAACCGATGGCAGCGGTTAAAGGCGATCAAGCAGCAATTCTGCCTTCGCTGGCGAGAAGAGTATTTGAAGGAGTTGCATAAGCGCAACAAATGGCAACTTCCCGACAGAAACCTCCAAGTTGGTGACTTAGTTATCGTCAAGGAAGATAACCTCCCCTCTAACGAATGGCGTCTCGGACGCGTTCTGGCGTTCTGGACTTCCCACGGAATTGTCAAACGGCCAATAGTTAAGCTATTGTTCCTTCCGGTCGATCCAAACACCCCTAAGCAACAGTAATTGTTTAGCTATATTACATTTAATAATTCCAGCATTTCTATTTCCAGCACATTTCACATTACAATCATAATGGCACCCCGCAGGTCTCACGCCCAAACGCTGGAAGACAGACGTACTCGAGGAACTGCGTCCTTCCGTTGCCGAGTCTGTCGCGGTATCCATCCGCTGCGCCAGTGCAGCCGTTTCCTGCGGCTCACGGCAGAGAAGCGGCTCCGTGCAGTGCTGCTCAATAAATATTGCGCAAACTGCCTCGCGCATCAGCACTCCGGGCCATCCTGCCGAAGTCGTGACAGATGTCGCATCTGCCGTCAGCCACACCACACTCTGCTGCACTTCCATGAGGCAGATCGTTCCGCCACTCCACGCTCTCGGCCTCATTCCAACTCTCGGCCTCACTCCAACTCTCGGACTCTCTCCAACTCCCGGTCTCCCTCCAGAGATCCGCCTACGTTGACGTCACTGCTCCAGCTGCTGCCCACTGCTTTAGTGCGTATCCACAATGGAGAGAAGACGTTTGATTTGAGGGTGCTCATCGATCCATGTGCAGCAGTGAGCAAGATCAATGCCTCCCTCGCGTTAACACTCAAGCTGCCGCATATCAGCGTAGGTGAGGATCGGGTGTGTTCGGCTATCGTGAGTCCAATCACAAGTCCTGAGCCTAACTTCGAGGCGGTCTTCAAAATGGAACCGGATCTTCAACTCCGGACTCCTCTGCGTGCGCTGGGGGATGGAGTGCGCGAGCGCTTTCAGACCTTAGCGCTCGCAGACGATCATTTCCATTGGCCGTGCCATGTCGCCATGGTGCTGGGATCAGATGTCTATCCAAACATCATTCGCGAGGGCTTCATGCCCAGCCAAGGTTGCCTTCCTCGCCCAAAGCACCATCTTCGGATGGATCCTGTCCGGGCCATGCAGCCTTTAATTACGCGCCCCCCTCTCTCAGTTCTCTTGCCACTCCGTGCAAAGGGGGGGGGGGGGGGGAGAATGTTTGAGTCGCTACATTGTGCGGCTCAAACTTGATGTTCCATTCCAGCGTTTCCATATCCTTGATATCCTAAGTCTAAGCTTAAGTTGAATATTATCGAAAGCCTGTAAAAATGAATCGAATTACTTACATACATATACATTAGGGCGGGTCAATTTTATTTCGCAAAAATCGTCCACCAGAATCGGATTCTACGATGAATTCTAAGATATTTTCACGAAGAAACTACATGTCTAAAATGAATTCCTAGCCTCCGCTGAGAAGCATGAAGTCTTATATTAAGGTATTTTAAGGTATTTTGAGGTATTTAAGGTATTAAAAAAAAAATAACACATTTTCAAATAGTGTTAAGCCTTATTCTGATTCATCTTTTTGCAACAAATTTTATAAATATATTTTTTTTTTAATTAACCAAACAATTTTTTTTTAATACATTGAAATTAGCCGAGGAAGCCATGAACTATGGGTTTTTAAGAAAATTTAGGCAAAAGTCTGTAACTTTCTAACTAAGTGATAAAAATGGGCGTGGCATCCGAAGGGGCGTTTACTAATGGTCAAACAATATAAATCGATTTGTCAATAATAAAAATATGTTTTAAAAAATTAACAAAAAACGTAAAACAATAAAATTTTATTTTTACTATTTTAAATAATAATTATAAATTTCTTTAACGTAAAATTATGTTAACAGAAAACATTTTATTGGCAATGCTCTTTGATGAAAGAAAGTTCGTCCGCGATAGAGCCATAAACAAAATTTTATATTATCGTGAAAAATTATATGAACCAACAAAGCTCAGATCATATAAGAAAAACCGAATTATTTTCAATTGCACAGACTATATGAATTTAGTTGACTTGGATAATGACGAAATATTGTTTGAGCCTCCATTCACTGCAAGCATCCCACACGAACACTTGTTGGAGTACATGAATTCTGCTGAAATACCACTGTCAGATCCAGCAATTCCAGCGCACATCCAGGGAACCGAACGATGTGTGCAGTTGTTAACGCATGTCTCACGACGCATAATGCCGCAGAATCGAGATGGTGTGATGTCAGTGACTCTCGAAAGTCGTTCCAAATATCCGCAAATCGAGTCTAAAAAAGACCTTAAAAACTGACAAATTGTTATTTTTTCTTTAAGATATTTTGTTATTTGCTTTCTCAAACTAAAACTAAAATATTAAAAATGTTAACATAATTTTACATTTAAGAAATTTATAATTTTTATTTAAAATAGTAAAAATAAAATTTTATTGTTTTACGTTTTTTGTTAATTTTTTGAAACATATTTTTATTATTGACAAATCGATTTATATTGTTTGACCATTAGTAAACGTCCCTTCGGATGCCACGCCCATTTTTATTTTATTGTCAACATTTTTTTTTTAGATGTCAAGAATATATATTTTAAATTTCAGACCGATATCTCACTTTGTTAGAAAGTTACAGACTTTTGCCTAAATTTTCTTAAAAACCCATAGTTCATGGCTTCCTCGGCTAATTTCAATTTATTAAAAAAAAATTTTTTGGTTAATTAAAAAAAATATATATTTATAAAATTTGTTGCAAAAAGATGAATCAGAATAAGGCTTAACACTATTTGAAAATGTGTTATTTTTTTTTAATACCTTAAATACCTCAAAATACCTTAAATTACCTTAATCTAAAAACTTCATGCTTCTCAGCGGAGGCTAGGAAGTTGTTTAAGTTAACTTACTGTTTTATTTCAACCTAATCTGCAAACTTCTGCCCCCCGACGAAACAGCAAATAAAGTTAAATATAAGCAAAGCCATGGAGGTCCTATCAAATAATTGTTATACTCTTACATTTGTTTTTCTCTTTATTCTTTTATTTTTTTTTTTACCCACTAAGAGCCAAGAAGGCGTTAATCACACAAACAACACTCGTTTAATTCTACTGGCCAATCGGCCACACAATGTATAAGAAATTAAATTTCTACTTAAGCCTAAGGCAAATAATATAAAACAAAAACAACAAAAAACAACAGAAAAAAAAAAAAAAAAAAAAACAACAAACAAAAAAAAAAAAAAAAAAAAAAAAAGAATAAATTTTTATATTTTATATAAGTCTTAAATATAATTAATACCATGGAGACCTTACTAAATACTTGCTAAATTTAAGCTCCCACCTGTCTCATACATTAAGACTTTACAACACTTGAATAATAAAGAGATTGAAAAACTAAAAGAAAAAAAAGAGGTAACTTTATCTGCCAGCTCTCTTTCTTCTCCTTCCCATACAATCAGATATAATACCAACATATACGCCCTTTATATAGCATACTATCTCTCAAATTATCGAACTGTATCTATGATACGTATTGCCACCCAAATATAATCTATTATCCTCAAAATTGACCAACCATATATAACTACAATTACTTGCTAACACGTCTACCTCGACTAAAATGCCTACTCATTTCTTTCCACCCTCATCAAGGTACTAAAAAAAAAAAACTGAATTCCTTATCATCATGCCTCCAAACAATCCAAACTTCAACCAAATCGACGACCTCAGGATCATTGCCTGGAATGCAGCCGGAATATTGAATAAGCTCTCTGAATTAGAATCCCATATCTACCAACATAACATTGACATCGTTCTAATTTCAGAAACCCATCTAGTAGAAACAGATTCCATTGAAATCAAAGGGTATCACATCTACACTGCAAATCATCCATCTAACCGCAGACGAGGAGGCTCTGCCACGATTATTAATCACAATATTGAACACATGGCTCTCCCCACCATAGTTACTCCAACTATTCAATGTGCACCCATCTGTATCTCCCTCTCAAATCAACCAAGTATAAACATTTCAGCCGTCTATTGCCCTCCAACTACAGGACTTTCATCTGAAGCGTTTAAAATTATCTTTAAGGTCTTTGAACCGCGATTTCTTTTTGCCGGTGATTGGAATGCTAAACACAGCTGGTGGGGAAATGTTCGTGCCTGTAACTGTGGTAATGAATTGATTAAATGCTTAAGAACCCATAAGTATGACATTTTAGCTACTGGTTCTCCGACCCATTTCCCCTATGAGCAACGTAAAAGACCCTCAGCTATCGACTTTGCAATTTACTATGGTATTCATAATGACCGCCTTCACATTGAGTCCTCACTTGATTTGGGCTCAGATCATCTCCCACTCCTCATCAGCCTGTCAAACAAACCAAAAATCATACCCTTCAAAAAACCAATCCTTTCAGCTAATGCTGACATTAAAAAATTCCCCCTCTGGCTCAATCAGAACATCCACCTTAATACAGAAATATCATCAGGGCAAGACATTGAAGACTCTGTAGACATACTCACGAGAAATATTCATCAAGCTGCCAACTTTGCCTCAAATATGTCCTCTTATCTACCCTCGAACAGCCGATTTCGAATTCATTATACACCAAATCGACGCATACAGAATATTCTTATTGCCAAACGCTGCTTTAAGTACAACCACCTCTGTCTTCGCAATAATGATGCCAGAAGACTTCATAGAATTGCCTCTAAGAGACTCAAGAAAGCCCTTGAAGCCAACAAAGCCAGACGCCTCGATAGAGCACTAACTTCCATCGACCAAAGGGACAGATACAGTATGCAAAAGTTATGGAAATTCACTAAGCAAATCAAGAGACAACCCATCCCAAATCTTCCTGTTAAACGCCATGCAAGTTCCAATGACCCTAACTCTAGTACTCATGAATACACCTGGTGCAAAACCACCTTAGAAAAAGCTGAAGCCTTCGCTGACCATCTTGAGACTAGGTTTAAACCTGTCTTACTAAACACTCCAAGCGAACGCCTTGAAATCACCAATCGAGTTTCAGACCTGTTACCCTTAATGAAGTTAAGAACCAAATTAAAAACCTCGAAAACAACAAAACTCCTGGAATTGACAAAATAGACAATCGCACCATTAAATCCCTCCCAGACTGCACTTCTGTATCTCATCCCAATCTTCAACAACGTACTTCGTTACAGACACTTTCCACAACAGTGGAAAATGGCTCTAGTGACAATGATTCCCAAACCTGGCAAACCAACTGAACAACTAACTTCCTACCGACCAATAAGTTTACTATCCGGCTTCTCTAAAATTCTTGAACGTCTTCTATTAACTCGAATGTTCGAATCGCAACCCTTTGCTAATGCTATTCCAAACCACCAGTTTGGTTTTCGCTACCAACATAGTACTGATCAGCAATTAGCTCGCGTAACACAATTCATTCTCAAAGCCTACAAAAAAAATCGCTTCTGCTCAGCAGTCTACATAGACATCCAAGAAGCTTTTGACCGAGTATGGCATCCAGGCCTTCTCTATAAACTCAGGCCCATCCTTCCTGCTACACTATACGCTGTTGTCCGTCACTACCTTACTGAACGTACTTTCATGGTTGAGTCTCATAAAGGTGCCAGATCCACCCCTAAAAGTATTACGGCCGGTGTCCCACAAGGCAGTGTACTGGGTCCCATCTTGTACACAATCTACACTTCTGATCTCCCAACCCCTGAGTCCATTTTCACTAACCCTCCTCGAGACACTGATGCTCTCCTAGCCACATACGCCGATGACACAGTTGTTTTATCAACTGCTGAATCTGCCACTACTGCTATCCGTCAAGTTGAAATCATTCTAAACTCTCTTTCATCCTGGACCAACAAATGGTGTATTAAAATCAACGCCTGTAAAACAGCTCATGTTCTTTATTCCCTTAAGGATGATAGCGAACTCGGACTTCCTAGACTTTCACCCAAACTTATGGGTCAACCTATTGGTACAACAGACTATCACACTTACCTAGGTGTTACGCTTGACAAGAAACTTAACTTTTGCAGACATGTAAACTCCCTGATCAATAAACTTAAATCACGCCGATCTCAGCTTCGCTGGCTAATCAACAAAGAAAGCAACCTCACCATTGAATGCAAGTCTTAACTATATAAGCAGCTTGTCGCTCCCCTATGGCATTATGCCCTTCCTGTCTGGGGCTCCCTATCGAGTCAATCACAAATAGAAAGAATCTCCAGATTCCAAAGCACTACCCTCAGAGCAATCAATAATGCACCATGCCATACAACAAATACCACAATCCACAATGAACTTAAAATAAGAACACTAGAAGAAACATACGACAAATCTTCTAACAACTTTGCTTCCCTTTGTCGACTATTGACTTGACTACCTTCTGCTTACTTCTCTCTCTAAACAACGAACTTTATGATATTGAACGCCAAATCATTCCTATTACTAACTCCAATCTTCTGTCAACTCCTTTTGCCCTTCCGATTCCCAGACCCCAGCAAACTCAGCTAAATTCACTGCCTCCTCCTACGAATGTCCCCACATCAGTAACAAATCCAACAACTCACTTACTACCTAACCTTCACGAACTTAATAATAAAAAACAATTACTTCTACAAAATATCAAAGAATTGCGTCTGAGACTTCCATATGACTCTGACTCCACTGACCGATCCTTTCATCTTCGCTTTCCAATGACTGCTGTAGACATGACTAAATTCAACCGTATATTTTTCTCCGTCTAGATAATGAACTTCATGAAACTGAACGCCAAATAGCTATCAGATCTGATTCCAATCTCCAGTCCACTCCTACACAACAAACCCCGCTTAATCTTAATATCAATACGCTGTTGCCTCCTACGTCTGCCTCAAACGAAAAAGGAAGCTTTTCTATCTACCTCCTTGGGTCCAGGAGAGATAACTTACGGCAAAGAATCGGGGAACTACGTGCTGGCCTTCCTTATGATCCTGACTCAACCGATGATATTATTGTACCTCGATTCCCAATGAATTCTACGAGAATAAATAATATTACCCTTAACCAACGCACCCTCGGAAACGATCTTCGAGAAATAGAACGCCAAATCAGGAACTCTTGAGAAACCTAAGCCACCTCCCAACCTCTGCCTCCTATGTCATCAAATAATACCAATCTTGCCTCTTTACAGAAAACTAAGCACTTCTACATTACTAAAAGCTCACTATCTAATCACTTCTTCCCTTGTACTTCTCCAACTAAGAATCTATCCACCTGCTTTCTCCACCTAATCCACCTAGTGACCAGCAGCAATGATGAATTTTCTAACATGACGTCTAACAAGACCTCAATTTCTGTTAGAAACCCTTATGCTGCTGGTAAGCTGGTAAACTGATTATACCTCTCAAGCAAGACTCCATTACAGTTATTATACTCCTATTATAATCTTAAATAAACCATAACAAACAAAATGAATAAAATAAATAAAGAAAACTTTACTCATTAGTCCTAAATTAACTAGGTGCATTAAATTAATTAAATAATAATTTACAATAAATAAATAAACCAAAACACCAAAACTACCTGCCTAGACAATTAATATATTTCTTACTAAGAAAGGTCCGCAAAACTTAAATAAATCTGATTAAACAACAACAAATAAAATATATTATATATATATAATATGAAATTTTTGCACCGTAAACCCAAATCTGAAAGCTAATTTAAATAAATTAACAAATGAAAAAATCTAACAACAAAACTATCTTAAGCTATCAACCAAAATAATATACTTCTTTCTAATAAATAAAAAAAAAATTCCCCAAACCAAGGTTCAATCCAATGACCTAATTTAAACAAAGCAATCTGCAATACCCCAAATTAATATTTTAAAAACTAACTGGTCGCCTATGATATTCTTCTATTTCTTATAAGAAATGAATTAATCAATCACAATAGAACCACCTTAAGCAATCTGTCATATCAATGTACTACCTACTATCAAAGCTCCCCAAATCAAGGTTCAATCGTTCGTCAAAAATTAAATTAAGCAATCTATAATAACGTAACTATAATTATAAAACACTTTTTCAACTAACTAGTTTACAAACACCCTACCAAGACAATGCTTGAAACAATATTTTCACTCTATTTTATTTAATTCATACTATCAGTGATCATTTAACTAAGATCCATCCCAATTATAAATTGATTTTATGTCACCTCCAGTCAAAATCCCTGAAGCAGTTGGTAAACCAACTATCCTATAATCAAATTCTTTAGCTTTGAACGTTTATCATCAATCTGATTAAACAACAACAAACAAAATATTTTATATCAATATGAAATTTTTGCACCGTAAACCCAAATCTGAAAGCTAATTTAAATTTACGAACACCCTACCAAGACAATGCTTGAAACAATCTTTTCACTCTATTTTATTTAATTCATACTATCAGTGATCATTTAACTAAGATCCATCTCAATTATAAATTGATTTTATATCACCTCCAGTCAAAATCCCTGATGCAGTTGGTAAACCAACTATCCTATAATCAAATTCTTTAGCTTTGAACGTTTATCATTAATCTGATTAAACAACAACAAACAAAATATTTTAGATGAATATGAAATTTTTGCACCGTAAACCCAAATCTGAAAGCTAATTTAAATTAATTAACAAATCAATCAATCCAACAACATAACTATCTTAAGCTATTTAAAGCTATCTGAAAAAACAAAATACTTCTTTGTACCAAAACTCCCCAAACCAATCTTCAACCTCACGGTCTAAATTAAATAAAACAATCTGAAATACCGTAAATTAAAATTACAAATACTACCACCTTAAGCCATCTGTCATATCAATGTACTACCTACTATCAAAGCTCCCCAAACTAAGGTTCAATCGTTCGTCCAAAATCAAATTAAACAATCTATAATAATGTAACTATAATTATAAAATACTTATTCAACTAACTAGTCTACAAACACCCTACCAAGACAATGCTTGAAACAATCTTTTCACTCTATTTTATTTAATTCATACTATCAGTGATCATTTAACTAAGATCCATTCCAATTATAAATTGATTTTATGTCACCTCCAGTCAAAATCCCTGAAGCCGTTGGTAAACCAACTATCCTATAATCAAATTCTATAGCTTTGAACGTTTATCATCAATCTGATTAAACAACAACAAACTAAATACTTTAGATTAATATGAAATTTTTGCACGGTAAACCCAAATCTGAAAGCTAATTTAAATTTACAAACACCCTACCAAGACAATATTTGAAACAATCTTTTCACTCTATTTTATTTAATTCATACTATTAGTGATCATTTAACTAAGATCCATCCCAATTATAAATTGATTTTATGTCACCTCCAGTCAAAATCCCTGAAGCAGTTGGTAAACCAACTATCCTATAATCAAATTCTTTAGCTTTGAACGTTTATCATCAATCTGATAAAACAACAACAAACAAAATATTTTAGATTAATATGAAATTTTTGCACCGTAAACCCAAATCTGAAAGCTAATTTAAATTTACAAACACCCTACCAAGACAATGCTTAAAACAATCTTTTCACTCTATTTTATTTAATTCATACTATCAGTGATCATTTAACTAAGATCCATCCCAATTATAAATTGATTTTATATCACCTCCAGTCAAAATCCCTGAAGCAGTTGGTAAAGCAACTATCCTATAATCAAATTCTTTAGCTTTAAACGTTTATCATCAATCTTATTAAACAACAACAAACAAAATATTTTAGATTAATATGAAATTTTTGCACCATAAACCCAAATCTGAAAGCTAATTTAAATGAATTAACAAATCAACCAATCCAACAACATTACTATCTTAAGCTATTTAAGGCTATCTGAAAAAACAAAATACTTCTTTGTATAAAAACTTCCCAAACCAATATTCAGCCTCACGGTCTAAATTAAATAAAGCAATCTGAAATACCGTAAATTAAAATTACAAATACTACCACCTCAAGCCATCTGTTATATCAATGTCCTACCTACTATCAAAGCTCCCCAAACCAAGGTTCAATCGTTCGTCCAAAATCAATTTAAGCAATCTATAATAACGTAACTATAATTATAAAATACTTATTCAACTAACTAGTCTACAAACCATTTTCAACCGATCATAAAAGAGTTTTCTCTTAATTCTCTCTACTCACCCCCAGGTAAACTTATTTCTTGATGAAATTGCCTGAATCATCTCAAACCACTTCCAACCGATTCGAAAAGAGTCTCCTCTTAAAATTCTCTCTACTCACTCTCAGGTAAACTTATTTCTTCAAAACCACTTCCAACCGATTACAAAAGAGTATTCTCTTAATACTGTCTCTTCTCACTCTCAGGTAAACTTATTTCTTCACGAAGTTGCCTGAATCCTCTCAAAACCACTTCCAACCGTTTCTAAAAGAGTTTCTTTTTAAGGTTCTCTACTCCCACCCTCAGGTAAACTCAGGTAAATCTATAATTTCCTACAAACCTATCCAAACGCCTATCAACCAATTTTCCCCACACCTGCTTCCCCATCTACCACTGTATTTTGTGTTTTAGTGTTAGGTCCAAAATAACTAAGAGCCCTTTAAAATATCTGCCTATGACTACATCAACATACTCCAGGTTACTCTAACTCAACCTCTATCCACTGCCTCTTGCCCAACAAAATTCTTACTACTACCTATTACCTACTTAAACCTACCATCTGCTGTCCACTTCGACCTTTCCCTCCGCGGGGACCCGTTCGTGGGCACTTGCGGCGAGCTGATTCAATGCGCACCCGTATTTCTTTCCTATTGCGTGCATTGATCCCCATTCTTATATGCGACCTTAGCAACAAGCTGGCGCTTAATGAAAAAAAAAAAAGAAAGAATAATCGTCTATATTATACATCTGTTCTATTTTGTTAAAATATATGAACTGTCTTGGTAGTCTTCCAAATACTAGCTCGTATGGACAATATTCATGCATAACCGAAGGTGTCGTGTTGAAACAATAAGTGAAATATTGTATCCAAACATCCCAATCAGTTTTGTCTGCAGAAATGTATGAACGAATATATTCATTGACTGTTCTATTACTTCGTTCTATTGTTCCCAAAGTCTGATTATGATATGCAGTGAAAGTAAGATTTTTAATCTTCATGTACTTGCACATGTCTGATACTATTGCACTTTTGTTTGCAACTGGTATGGCTACTAAATATTTTGTTAAATCACATATTAGTATGACGATGTATTCATTGCTATATTCAGATTCAGGTAGCGGACCAACTGTGTCCACTATCACTATGTCGAAAGCATTTGTTGGTGTGTCTGTGTGAGTCATAGCGGTCTTTGTATGTGTTGTTGTTTTTGACATTTGGCATTTATGACATCTACGTATGTACACTATTATTTGACGAGTCATATTTTTACAATAGTAGTGTCTTTTAATTTTCGCTAGCGTTTTTGTTATGCCAGTATGACCTCCTTGAATTGGAGGCATAGCGTCATATCTCCGCCGACATATCTCCGCCCGGTACAATTTTTGAGCGGAATTATGTCGTTATGTCTCCGACGAACTAAGAACGTCATATCTCCGCGCGGAGATATAGCGTAGGCATGCGCCAAAAGTGCACATTTTCTCCGTATCTCTTATTCTCAACTGTCTTAGGTGCACTTAAAGAAATTTTTTTATTAATTTTGCACAAACAACAAATTCAACATTTTAAACAAAAAAAATAATTGGACAGTGCTCTTTAAAATTAATAATTATTAATTCACAGCCATATAACAATTAAAGATTAGTTTTAAGCTTCAATAATATAAATAAATACACAATGAATTCTCTTTTACATTTTAAATAAGTTCATAGACTTATGTATAATTTTTTTCTGTGCATTAAAAATAACGGAATTGGTATGCGCCAAAAATGTTTTCCAGATCTTCGCTTTGCGATTGCAATCATTTGATTTCGACTTTCAAACAGTGCGGTAAAAACTTTAAGAAAACTCCAAAAACCACTCTTCTATGGTGTCCGGATTTCCCTGTCCGGCACTGTACATATATAAGTACATCCATATATTTAATTATGTGCACATCTAAAACGGCGTATGTGTATTTGTTTTATGTTTTTGTGAGATGTTAGAAATTAAATTAGTATATTTTTATTTTCTAATATCGCCAAATACCGCAGAGGATGTACGCGAAGCTTTTCAAGATGAAAATATCATGAGTCGTTTTGGCATGAAGGGAAATAATCCAAAAGTTTTTTTTAAAAAGTTATATACTCCTTTATATGCTCCTTTGCAAGGTCATCACCTTGATGCAAGCCAATATTCAGGAGCAGAATCGGCACTTTTTAATAGATGCTACTTTTAAAGTATGCCCTTTCGGGGACTTTAAGCAAATATTAATAGTCGGGCATTAAGCCAAATCCGGACATAATAAAAGCTATTAAAGATTTCCCGTGCCCCAAAACGACAAAACAATTCAAATCATTCTTAGGATTAATAGGGTATTGCAGGAAATTTATAAAGGATTTTGCCAGAATTACAAAACCAATCACTAGACAACTTAAGGGATGCAAATCGGTTGTTATAGACTCAGAGTTTCTACAAGCATTCGACTTTTGCAAGACATTACTAACTAACGACCCAATCTTACAATATCCAGACATCGAAAAACCTTTCACACTCACTACTGACGCTAGTAATTTCGCAATAGGCGATGTTCTTTCACAAGGCCCATAGCTCCGATAAACCAATTTGTTTTGCCAGCAGAACTTTAACTGACACAGACACTCGGTACTCCACTATCGAAAAAGAAATGCTCGCCATTATTTGGACAGTAAAATATTTTGACCCTACCTATATGGTAACAAATTCAAGATAATAACCGATCACAAGCCCCTAGTATGGCTGGAAAATGTTAAGGGTTAAAACCCAAAGCACCTTCGTTGGAAAATAATGTTGTCCGAATATGACTACAACATTGTTTATAGGAAAGGATCACAAAACGTTATCGCAGACGCGTTAAGTAGGATAGAACCTGTTCATAAATGAACATACTTTTTGATCACCCCTCGGAATGCGCCACGACATGTGCAACGCTCAAGCGACACAAAAGGGTCACGACGGCATAAAATTACCTCACGGATTGAAATGCTAGTTCTCAGCAATAAAAAGATCATATAAACATAAGCGAGCCTGCATATACATATGTGGGAGCAGATAAGAACATAGAGCACAAGGAGTAAAGAAATGTAGAGCAGATTAGAATGTGGATCACAGGGGGGGGTCAAATAACTAATACATAAGATAAGATCAGACTAGACAATGAGTAAAAGAGAACCAAACATAATGTAAGACAACTGTCGACTCTATCTAATAATCACATAAGACAATACAATAAGTAGGAAGAAGTCAGAAACATATGAATACTATATCTAACTCTGTCTATTAGTACATAAGAAAACCTTTAAAAACGCATACAATTCAATAAACGAGGTCAGTTCATAATTATAACTCGAGTGTGTTTTACTTAGGGATTGGCCTGCGTGCAGAAACATTGAGATCTGAGTCAGCAAGTAACTTTGCGACAAGACTTAAGACATTTGCATGCATTTGGTCCTTCGAGCAATTTAGCTCTGTGACTGCCAACTGTAGCAGATACTTTAATCGGTATCGCACAGACAAGTCCATTGATAGCACCTGTCGTGCATCGTGGCAAAGTTAGGGATAAAAAACAAAACTAAAAATAAAAATACCCTGTGTCTACGAGTGACTGCAGCGTGGGATTGGACGAGCGGCGGTGGAGCAACAAAAACAAGCTGCGCTGGAATTTGAGCGGCGAGGGAGTCAGCAACGAAGCGTTAAAAGAGCGGCGCGGGATCGAAGCTGACGAAATTTTTAAAACGGCAAGGATCAGCGACTGGACGACGCAGGAAAAGTGCTGCGCGGAATCAGTGCTGATCAACAAATCTAAGCGACGTGGGATTCGACTGAACTGGACGACGCAGGAAAAGTGCTGCGCGGGATCAGGGTCAGAAACCCAAGACAAACGGCGCATCAATTAAAAAAAAAAATATACGGTGAAAATCAGCAACTGGACGACGCAGGAAAAAGAGCTGCGTGGGATCAGAGCTGATCAGCAAAAAAGAAAGCGACGTGGGTATCACTGGCCTGGACGATCAGGGTTGATAACCCAAGATAAACGGCGCAACAAAGTAAAGCGACGTGGGTATCACTGGCCTGGACGACGTAGAAAAGTGCTGCGCGGATCAGGATTGATAACCCAAGATAAACGGCGCAACAAAGTAAAGCGACGTGGGTATCACTGGCCTGGACGACGTAGAAAAGTGCTGCGCGGATCAGGGTTGATAACCCAAGATAAACGGCGCACTAAAGAAAAATTTGTATTGAACGGCGGGAATCAGCAACTGGACGACGCAGGAAAAAGAGCTGCGTGGGATCAGAGCTGATCAGCAAAAAAGAAAGCGACGTGGGTATCACTGGCCTGGACGATCAGGGTTGATAACCCAAGATAAACGGCGCAACAAAGTAAAGCGACGTGGGTATCACTGGCCTGGACGACGTAGAAAAGTGCTGCGCGGATCAGGATTGATAACCCAAGATAAACGGCGCAACAAAGTAAAGCGACGTGGGTATCACTGGCCTGAACGACGCAGTAAAGAACTGCGCGGATCAGGATTGATAACCCAAAATAAACGGCGCAACAATAAAAACTAAAGCGCTACGCTTGTAAGTGGTAAACAAATAACCCAGCTGCGCAACATTGTCACGTGCGGCGACACGAGAGAAAGTAAAAACAACCCTCAAAAGTGGCTCGGCGAAACTACAGAGGAAAACAAATAGAAACAGGAGTTTCTAAAAATAAAACTAAAAGCAACAACAAGATTGTAACAACATCTGGACGTTGAAGAAGAAATTGGCGTGGGATTCAGCAATTGGACGACGCAGGAAAAGATCTGCGCGGGTCAAAGTCGACAACCCACAGCTGCACAAAATTGTAACGGGCGGCGACACGAGAAAAATACAAAATGGTTTATACTCTCGAGCAGCTCAAGGCAGTAGAGGCAAGTCAATTTGCCATATACGCGCAATTAAAAATCTGGAGCGAACAAATAATAGTGGACGAATGCCCAAGCTTGGATTGGACAACAAAAGTTCAAGAGAAATGGGAATTGTTCCAGAAACAACATCAAATTCTACAGGAACATACATTTGTGTACTTTTGGGGAGCAGATTATTTTATGAATGGAGCCTTCGGGAGAACTCAAGCTATAAAATATAAAATAATGTCAGAAGTAAATAAGAAAATCATCGAAAGAGCACTAAACGAAGAAAAAGATGAGAATTGGATAATAGAATTTAAAGAGCAAAAAGAAGAGACACCTGAAGAACTAGATACAAGGAAAGAAAAAACAGAACAACTCACACAATCCAAGGACAAATCCAGCAGGGAAGACAACTTGGAATCTGTTTTCCAAATAGCACAAAAAAGATCAGCAGATCGGGTGCAGCAGCAACGGGAAAGAGATGACAAGCAGGAGCAAAAGATGGACGAGCAAGAGACAGACGAAGATTTGGATAGCGTTGGACATGCCGAAAATGATGCGAACGACGGCGATCACCAAGGCGTTGCGGAAACCAAGAAAACCGTATCGCAAGAGGATCGAGAGAATGAAAACCAAACCCTGGAGAGGCGAAAACAAGGACGCGACAATGAGGAACGCATGCTACGTAAGGCAGAACGAAACCAACTAAAACAGCTAAAAACGATAGATAAACTTAAGAACTCCAAGCACAATAAAAGCCTACAACAGGAGCAAGCGGAACCAGAAGCAGAGGCCAAGAAGGAGCCACAAAACAGAGAGAAAACCACTTTGGACAATGTCACAGAGTCGCAGTCCAAGCAAACAAAGCACCAAAAGGAAAAGGTGCAAAAAGAAAGGATAGACTGTCATTTTATCCCGCCAGCAAGTCCTCACTTCGGAGGGATTGAAGACAACACACTGAAATACGTGGACATGCTAGCACAAATTGAAGATATAATGAACTATCGACCATTATATACGATGGACAATAGCAAGGAATTCGAGGAAATTCCGATGCTGAAGATGACCAAAAGTCAAATCGATAAGAAAATCTGGTTAACGGATCGTTGGAAATTACTATCCAAATTGAAAACACATCTTTGGCGAAAATGGAAAGATGAATACTTAGTCACACTGCAAAAACTATTAAAATGGCAAAAAGAGTCACGGGAACACAAGTCCAACAAAATGGCCACTCGGACGAGTAGAAGAAACTCACCCAGGAGTAGATGGAAAAAGAAGAACCCATAAACATTAAAACAAAGTATAGATCCAGAATGCAAGTAGCAACCGAAGGCATGTAGACCCAGCTGCAATCTCGAAACACCTTGTTTGGTGATAATTAACTGGAACTGCGGAAGTCAACACAGTACAGTCAACAAAGAACATTTGGCATTTGCAGTTACAAGAAGGATCTACTGCCCGTCAAGTCAAGCACTTACATCAAGCACCAACACTAATTGTTAATAAATAATACAGAAGAAATTAGTAATGTAAAGAAATTATTAGAACAAAAACGTCACAACTTTAGGTTAAGAAACCTTGAATTTCACCATGTATCAGTACACACCTCTGTAATACTAATAATTATTGTGTAAAACAGAAAATTAATGTAGAGTTCGGATCACCACCAATAACAACAACTTAAGCATGGCCCCCGGCAAAATGTTCATAAATGAACATACTTTTTAATCACCCCTCGGAATGCGCCACGACATGTGCAACGCTCAAGCGACACAAAAGGGTCACGACGGCATAAAATTACCTCACGGATTGAAATGCTAGTTCTCAGCAATAAAAAGATCATATAAACATAAGCGAGCCTGCATATACATATGTGGGAGCAGATAAGAACATAGAGCACAAGGAGTAAAGAAATGTAGAGCAGATTAGAATGTGGATCACAGGGGGGGGGGGTCAAATAACTAATACATAAGATAAGATCAGACTAGACAATGAGTAAAAGAGAACCAAACATAATGTAAGACAACTGTCGACTCTATCTAATAATCACATAAGACAATACAATAAGTAGGAAGAAGTCAGAAACATATGAATACTATATCTAACTCTGTCTATTAGTACATAAGAAAACCTTTAAAAACGCATACAATTCAATAAACGAGGTCAGTTCATAATTATAACTCGAGTGTGTTTTACTTAGGGATTGGCCTGCGTGCAGAAACATTGAGATCTGAGTCAGCAAGTAACTTTGCGACAAGACTTAATACATTTGCATGCAGAACCTAATACTTGTATAAATGACGTCACCCGTACAGACCCTACTAACATACCTAAAACCAAAAATCCGTTGAATTATTTTAACATCCATGCCATATTCAAGATAGACCCAACGTCTTCCTGCATTAAAACCACCCCTTTTACCCATAAGATTCGTAGATGCATATCAGAGCCTACTTTCAACCTAGACAACGTCTCCAACCTACTGAAAACATTGCTTACCCCAAATAAAAAGCTAGCTATCCATACAACAGACGATTTATTTTAAATCATCAAGGAAGCCTATTCTACATTTTTCGTAAGTACTAACCTGTACAAAATGTGTAGGTGTTTATTTTTCCTCCGTGAGCCAACAAACTCAGACGAAATCGATAACCTAATAAAAGCTTACCACACAAATAACAATCACAGGGGTATTGACGAGACATACCAACATCTAAAAAGAGAAATTTATACACTCCAGCTAACAGAACGTCGATTAGTGTTACAAAAGAATTTAAAACTTTTATGAGCCAATTCGGCTTACTGAAAAATTAATTCTTGACCAAGGCGCTGAATTTGTGGGAGCCGTATTTACGGATTTCCTGGCTTAATACAACATTGAACTCCATATTACATCTTTCCAACAGTCTAGTTAAAGGAAAGACGGAACAACATAAATAACAACAACAACAATAATGACTTACGAAATTGCCTGACTCCTCTCAAACCACTTCAAATGATTATAAAAGAATTTTCTCTTAATACACTCTCTACTCACTCTCAGGTAAACTTATTTCTTCACGAAATTGCCTGATTCCTCTCAAACCACTTTCAACCGATCATAAAAGAGTTTTCTCTTAATACTCTCTCTACTCACACTCAGGTAAACTTATTTCTTCACGAAATTGCCTGACTCCTCTCAAATCACCTCCTCTTTCGAGAGGTAGGCGCATTCCGTTAGGGAAAGGTGGGTACTCTTGTTCGGGTACTGTGAGCCCTATCCTAATGGATATGAGCAGCGCAGGCGAATAGGCCCCCTCACCCCAAACAATTATTACCTTTTAAAGCTGCTCTCCCAGCCTCCCAAGTTATCAACCTCTAACACTACCTACAGAAGAGTTTTCTCTTAAAATTCTCTCTACTCACTCCCAGGTAAACTTATTTCTACACGAAATTGCCTGATTTATCTCAAACCACTCTCAACCGATCATAAAAGAGTTTTCTCTTAATACTCTCTCTACTCACACTCGGGTAAACTTGTTTCTTTACGAAATTGCCTGATTCCTCTCAAACCACTTCCAATGATTATAAAAGAGGTTTCTCTTAATACTCTCTCTACTCACTCTCAGGTAAACTTATTTCTTCGCGAAATTGCCTGAATCATCTCAAACCAAGTCCAACCGATTCTAAAAGAGTCTCCTCTTAAAATTCTCTCTACTCACTCTCAGGTAAACTTATTTCTTCACGAAATTGCCTGATTCCTCTCAAAACCACTTCCAACCGATTACAAAAGAGTATTCTCTTAATACTGTCTCTTCTCACTCTCAGGTAAACTTATTTCTTCACGAAATTGCCTGAATCCTCTCAACCACTTTCAACCGTTTCTAAAAGAGTTTCCTCTTAAGGTTCTCTACTCCCACCCTCAGGTTAACTTATTTCCTTGCGAAATTGCCTGTCTCCACTCCTAATCCATAATTTCCTACAAACCTATCCAAACGCCTATCAACCAATTTTCCCCACACCTGCTTCCCCATCTACCACTGTATTTTGTGTTTTAGTGTTAGGTCCAAAATAACTAAGAGCCCTTTAAAATATCTGCCTATGACTACATCAACATACTCCAGGTTACTCTAACTCAACCTCTATCCACTGCCTCTTGCCCAACAAAATTCTTACTACTACCTATTACCTACTTAAACCTACCATCTGCTGTCCACTTCGACCTTTCCCTCCGCGGGGACCCGTTCGTGGGCACTTGCGGCGAGCTGATTCAATGCGCACCCGTATTTCTTTCCTATTGCGTGCATTGATCCCCATTCTTATATGCGACCTTAGCAACAAGCTGGCGCTTAATGAAAAAAAAAGAAAGAATAATCGTCTATATTATACATCTGTTCTATTTTGTTAAAATATATGAACTGTCTTGGTAGTCTTCCAAATACTAGCTCGTATGGACAATATTCATGCATAACCGAAGGTGTCGTGTTGAAACAATAAGTGAAATATTGTATCCAAACATCCCAATCAGTTTTGTCTGCAGAAATGTATGAACGAATATATTCATTGACTGTTCTATTACTTCGTTCTATTGTTCCCAAAGTCTGATGATGATATGCAGTGAAAGTAAGATTTTTAATCTTCATGTACTTGCACATGTCTGATACTATTGCACTTTTGTTTGCAACTGGTATGGCTACTAAATATTTTGTTAAATCACATATTAGTGTGACTATGTATTCATTATAGCAATTCAGCATTTCAGATTCAGGTAGCGGACCAACTGTGTCCACTATCACTATGTCGAAAGCATTTGTTGGTGTGTCTGTGTGAGTCATAGCGGTCTTTGTATGTGTTGTTGTTTTTGACATTTATGACATCTTCGTATGTACTCTTTTATATGACGAGTCATATTTTTACAATAGTAGTGTCTTTTAATTTTCGCTAGCGTTTTTGTTATGCCAGTATGACCTCCTTGAATTGGAGGCATAGCGTCATATCTACGCCGACATATCTCCGCCCGGTACAATTTTTGAGCGGAATTATGTCGTTATGTCTCCGCCGAACTAAGAACGTCATATCTCCGCGCGGAGATATAGCGTAGGCACGCGCCAAAAGTGCACATTTGCACAAACAACAAATTCAACATTTTAAACAAAAAAAATAATTGGACAGTGCTCTTTAAAATTAATAATTATTAATTCACAGCCATATAACAATTAAAGATTAATTCTAACCTTCAATAATATAAATAAATACACAATGAATTCTCTTTTACATTTTAAATAAGTTCATAGACTTATGTATAATTTTTTTGATTTTGACTGTGCGGTAAAAACTTTAAGAAAACTCCAAAAACCACTCTTCTATGGTGTCCGGATTTCCCTGTCCGGCACTGTACATACATAAGTACATTCATATATTTAATTATGTGCACATCTAAAACGGCGTATGTGTATTTGTTATATGTTTTTGTGAGATGTTAGAAATTAAATTAGTATATTTTTATTTTCTAATATCGCCAAATACCGCAGAGCATGTACGCGAAGCTTTTCAATATGAAAATATCATGAGTCGTTTTGGCATGAAGGGAAATAATCCAAAAGTTTTCTTTAAAAAGTTATATACATCGAGCTCCTTTGCAAGGTCATCACCTTGATGCAAGCCAATATTCAGGAGCAGAATCGGCACTTTTTAATAGATGCTACTTTTAAAGTATGCCCTTTCGGAGACTTTAAGCAAATATTAATAATTTATATTAAGACTATTTTTGTATTTGTTTAATGTCATGTAGTAACTAAAAGTTTTAATTACGTTTTTAGATAACACCTTTTTTATTTGTTTTGATGACACGCAAAACGGAGCTTTGTTACCAACATTTATTCACATATGTTGACTCCAACATTTGCTGCTTAAATGGTGCATATCCGATTATGAGAAGCCGATGCGATTCTTGCTGGTTCCATTTTACGCAAGCATGCAAGAGAAATGCAAGGAAAACAACTGATCTGGAGAAAATGCTTAAATGCAATAAGCAGGCTTATATGCTATTTATGTAATTTATGTATTTGCCACTTCTTCCGGATGGCAAAATTGTCGAAGCATTTTATCTTCTCAAAACTCAAGCAACTGCTTTAGACAAAAAGATGTTTTCTCCCTTTTTAAAATATTTCAAGATGCAGTGAATTAGGTGATTTATAATTTCAAGTTTATGCTGTTTTTTATTCTTGATTAATTTGATCATTAATCTTTCAATTCTTAATGTTTGTAGGAATGACCTAAAAACATATCTGTGTTTAAACGTTCGACAAGAACTACGGGCGCTGTTGAAGCGAATAATTTGAACCTGGGCAACAAAATTCGATCAAAAGAACACTTTTATAAATTCGATCAATGTATCATTGATGCCGATTATGAAAAAAGTCGCGAATTTGCTCTGCTTTTTCAAAACGGAGGCATTGGTAATCAGACACAATCAAATCAATTACGAGTAAGTCTATACTAAATATAAATAAATCCATAAAATTACATTAACATTAAATTTGGTTCTCAGGACCGCGCTCAAAAAATTATGGATGCCATGGAACTTTTTGATAAGGGAGAAATTGATATACAGGGCTTTTTGACACGCAGTGTATCCGTAACTGACAGGTTTTCAAAACAGGACCTGTTCGACAGTGTGGATACTGAATCAAATCTGTCAGGAATGTTGTCCGAAATGAAGTCTTCCACATAAGTCAATTGTCCAATGCTTCCATTGTTCAAATGAATCCCTGCAATGTATGCCTTATTAACCCGAAATCTGTATTGTTGCGCCCATGCAACCATGTTAATATTTGTTGTGCCTGTTGGGATCAAATTCTTGCCCACAATCAAGAAAACAATGAAAGTGGTAATCCTAAATGTCCAACCTGTCAACAAGAAGTAAAGGAGGCAATTCGCAATATTTGTGTAAGGAATCAAATGTAAGACTCAATATCAAAGCATATTAATGTACGTTACATAAATAACGAAATAAAAGAGTTTTAGGGGATAAATTAAGATTTTTTCAATTATCCGGGCTTTTCATCTTTTTTCCAGTAGGGGATGTATTCAAAAAAAATAATTATAAAAAATAATAATTATAAACAAGTGGAAAAGGCTATAGTCGAGCGCCCGACTATAGGATACCCGTTTCTTATTTTAATGAATTTTTAAAAAATTTTATGGCATTCTTTTAGGAACTTATATTTTTTAAAAACATTAATTAACCATTACCACCTTTCTATTTGTCGCTCTTGTTACGATTTAGTAGGATGATAGGTAATAATAGTAGTTAACGATAATTGGTAAAAAAAATCGTAATATCTTGAAAACTGTGCTTGTTGTGGTTTTTTGCCATTTACGGAGGCGGAAAGGGGCGTGGCAAAAATTTGAAACAAACTTGACCTGCGTGGGGTCTATAGAAGTCTGTGTTTCTGAGATCTAGGCGCTCACACAGACGGACAGACGCACATGGCTATATCGACTCGGCTGTTGATGCTGATCAAGAATATATATACTTTATAGGGTCGGAGATGCTTCTTTCTCCCTGTTACATACATTGCAACGAATACAATATCCCCTTTTTCTTATTTTTATAAGAAACGGGTATAAAAAATAATCTCCGCGGGGAGTTATGTCGCACTTAAAAAGACACATCTCCGCCGATGTAAAAACGACATATCTCCGCGCGAAGCTATGTCGTTTTCAAGCGACAAAACACACGGACTTACTTATACAGCCACGGACGGATCCAGTTTTCTCGAAGTAACTAATAACTCAGATACGGAACAAACTTTTTGCTTAGAAAAACCATTAGAAGTAATACTATATAACGAAGAAGCTTACGACCAATTACATAGCATCACTTTACAACCAAGTTCAATGTCCCACGGGGAACGTTTCGTTGACTATGACCAAGCAAATCATTTAAGCCAAGAAGAAAAGAAAGGTTTACTCAAGATTTGCAAAAATTTTCGAGACCTCTTTTACGACGATGCCAAACCATTGACTTTCTCCAACTCTTTGAAACACTGTATCCCCACGACCGACAACATCCCGGTCCATGTCTAAACATATAGGTATCCGTACATTCACAAAGAGGAGGTTCGCAAACAGATTGGAAAAATGCTAGAGCAGAACATCATCAGAAATAGTCACTCTCCTTGGGGTGCACCCGTTTGGGTGGTTCCGAAAAAGTCAGACTCCTCCAACGATAAAAAGTGGAGGCTAGTTATAGACTTTAGGAAACTAAATGACAAATCCATTTGAGATAAATACCCAATCCCTAACATTAACGACATTCTCAACGACATTGGCAGGGCAAAGTACTTTTCTACATTAGACTTAGCTAGTGGATTCCATCAAATTTAAATGAATAACAAAGATATGCCTAAAACAGCTTTCTTAGTTGAAAACGGTCATTACGAGTTCACTAGAATGCTCTTTGGACTACATTCCAGAGAGTCATGGATAAAGTATTGGGAGAACTTGTAGGAGACATCTGTCTGGTTTACCTCGATGACATTATAATTTTTTCGGCATCACTACAAAAGCATCTGATTCACATAAAATCAGTTTTCCAAAAATTACGACAAGCAAATTTAAAGATCCAAGTGACGAAATCAAATTTCCTCAGAAAAGGAATAGATTTTTTAGGACACATAGTCACACAAGAGGGCATTAAGCCAAATCCGGACATAATAAAAGCTATTAAAGATTTCCCGTGCCCCAAAACGACCAAACAATTCAAATCATTCTTAGGATTAATAGGGTATTGCAGGAAATTTATAAAGGATTTTGCCAGAATTACAAAACCAATCACTAGACAACTTAAGGGAGGCAAATCGGTTGTTATAGACTCAGAGTTTCTACAAGCATTCGACTTTTGCAAGACATTACTAACTAACGACCCAATCTTACAATATCCAGACATCGAAAAACCTTTCACACTCACTACTGACGCTAGTAATTTCGCAATAGGCGATGTTCTTTCACAAGGCCCATAGCTCCGATAAACCAATTTGTTTTGCCAGCAGAACTTTAACTGACACAGACACTCGGTACTCCACTATCGAAAAAGAAATGCTCGCCATTATTTGGACAGTAAAATATTTTGACCCTACCTATATGGTAACAAATTCAAGATAATAACCGATCACAAGCCCCTAGTATGGCTGGAAAATGTTAAGGGTTAAAACCCAAAGCACCTTCGTTGGAAAATAATGTTGTCCGAATATGACTACAACATTGTTTATAGGAAAGGATCACAAAACGTTATCGCAGACGCGTTAAGTAGGATAGAACCTAATACTTGTATAAATGACGTCACCCGTACAGACCCTACTAACATACCTAAAACCAAAAATCCGTTGAATTATTTTAACATCCATGCCATATTCAAGATAGACCCAACGTCTTCCTGCATTAAAACCACCCCTTTTACCCATAAGATTCGTAGATGCATATCAGAGCCTACTTTCAACCTAGACAACGTCTCCAACCTACTGAAAACATTGCTTACCCCAAATAAAAAGCTAGCTATCCATACAACAGACGATTTATTTTAAATCATCAAGGAAGCCTATTCTACATTTTTCGTAAGTACTAACCTGTACAAAATGTGTAGGTGTTTATTTTTCCTCCGTGAGCCAACAAACTCAGACGAAATCGATAACCTAATAAAAGCTTACCACACAAATAACAATCACAGGGGTATTGACGAGACATACCAACATCTAAAAAGAGAAATTTATACACTCCAGCTAACAGAACGTCGATTAGTGTTACAAAAGAATTTAAAACTTTTATGAGCCAATTCGGCTTACTGAAAAATTAATTCTTGACCAAGGCGCTGAATTTGTGGGAGCCGTATTTACGGATTTCCTGGCTTAATACAACATTGAACTCCATATTACATCTTTCCAACAGTCTAGTACCAACTTAACGGTTAACGGTTGTTATATTTAAAGGAAAGACGGAACAATTAATTAGACGTCTGGTCTTGCTTTCGCATAGTATTCGAGAGTGAACTCTTTATTCAAATTTATATTTTACTTATTACATACCATATTCTAAGTGAGCTCTGCCGCTAACAGCGTCGGCAGAGAGAGAGAGTTGCAGTACATATGTGCCTGTGTAGTTATGTATATATGTGTGTTAGTATGTACTGATGGTACGTACTCAAGAAGTACTTACGCTAGCGATCTCACGCTGCGGCCAGTCCGCGTAAGTGGCGGATCCTATTACTGCACTCATGTGTATTTATGATTGTATAAACATAGCAACAAAGTGTCGTTATGTTATGAGTTGTTACTCTTACTTTAAGTTGTGCATATGAGCACTTGTTATATTGTATACTCTACAATACTGTGGGCATATGCTCATTTGGCATACAACATACTACACCTCCCTTTTTAAAAAAATAACGTAATATATTGTAGTTATTTAATATACAAATTATTATTAGTATTATTTTTATATTTTTTTTTTCTATATACTATGTTGTATGGCTGATCAGGCCTAAACGTGTGAACTTATTCTATGCTCGAGCTAAATTACATATTGAATATTTTTAACCTGTTTTTATGTACTATTTGAGGTTTCTTCTTTCCTACATCTATTTTTATGTTATTTCTGTCTTCTATACTTATGACCTTGTATGGTCCCAAATATTTACTTTCAAGCTTATGTGCTGTTTTATTATGTAACATAACTAAAGTTCCTACTTCTAGTTCTATGTCATTTAATTTTTTGTCATATTCTACTTTTCGTTTTTCTTTTTCTAATTCTAAAATTGTTTTTGCTCGTTTATAGGCTATCTCTAATCTATACTTAAACTCCTTACCGTAATCATCTATATTGTAAATGGGGTCTATTTTTGTCAAGTTTGTAAATTCATTGAATTGTCTAGGTAGTCTACCGTAAACAAGTTCGTATGGACAGTATTCGTGTACCGTAGACGGAGTTGTATTGAAACAATAGGTGAAATAGTTCAACCATATGTCCCAATCGTCTTTGTCAATCGAAATATATGAACGAATAAACTCGTTAAATGTTCGATGACTTCTTTCCACTCTTCCTAACGTCTGATGATGGTGTGCTGTTGAATGTATGTTACTTATATTCATATACTTACACAAGTCATTTATGAGCGGATTTTTGTATTCAGTACCCATGTCCGTTATGAACGTCTTCATAGGACCGTACTTTAGTACAAAATTTTCGAAGATTGCTTTAGCTACTGTTTTCGCACTTTTATCTGCTACTGGTATTGTAACTAGATATTTTGTGAGGTCACATATTATAGTGACTGCATACTCGTTTCCATTCTCTGAACGAGGTAATGGTCCGATTGTATCAATTAAAACAGTATCAAAAGCTGTATTCGGTGTATTTGTAATTAGCATTGGGGCTTTGGTGTGTGTTGTGGTTTTTGCCTGTTGGCATTTCACACAAGTTTTCACATACTTCGTTATAGTCTTATTCATTTGGGGCCAATAATAGTACTTTTTAATTTTTAACAGGGTACGCGTAATCCCTGTATGGCCTCCTTCTATTGGGTCATTATGATATCTTAACAGGATTGCATTAATTTGACTTTCGTCATTCTTGTCTATTTGTGTCACTTTTTGTAATAGCGCTATTTTTATATTTAGTAAATGATTATTGCCCTTATTTTTAAATTAATTTATTGTGACAAATTGAAAAATTTGTTCACTTGGTGACATCTGTATGTTAATGATTTTGTGTATCCCGGCTTCTGCAATAAGCCTTTGAAAAAATTGACCTAAATCGAATTTTTCATAAGAATATAAATCTTTAACTGAAAATTGTGAAATAGTTTGTTTGCCTCGTTTGAGTAAACATTTGAAATTATTCATTTTTATTTTTACAAATTTCTTTACGTCGCTATTGCTAACGACTTCGTAGACATTGGGCTCGTATATTTTATCATGCATTTTAATTTTTTCATCTGCTCAGATGTTTTCCTGTCTTTTTGATGACCTTGTTTGGACTATCAATATGTTTCTGTTCATTTGTATTAGGTCTTCTACATTTATGCGAGATAATGCATCCGCAACATGATTATCCGTCCCCTTGAGGTATTCGATTGTAAATTGATACTCTTCTAAATCTAATCTCATTCTAGTCAGCTTTGAAGTAGGATTCTTCATAGAAAATAAGTATACTAGTGGTCTATAATCTGTTTTTACTAAGAAATGCCTTCCGTAAACTTATGGTCTGAAATGTTTTATTGCCCAATGAATAGCAGCTAATTCCTGCTCTGTAGTTGATTTATTGCTTTCTCCCTGTGTGAAAGCTCGGGATGCATATGCAATTGGCAATTGCATACCATTGTACTCTTGTGATAGTACTGCACCACATGCATGTTTACTTGCATCGGTGGTTATGCAAAATTCTTTGCTGAAGTCAGGGTATTGCAATAATGTTGGTTTCATCAATGCCTTTTTCAGATATTTAAATGCATCTTCGCATTCTTTTGTCCATTCGAATTGAACATTTTTTCTACATAATCTAGTCAAATGACGTGAATATTGTGCAAAATTATGGATAAATCGTCTGTAATAGTTACAGAAAGCTACGAAACGGCGTGCACTATCCGCATCAGTAGGGACTGGATAGTTTTTTATAACCTCGTATTTTTTATCATCCGGTAGGATGCCATGGTCTGTGCATTTATGTCCGAGGAATGTAACCTCGTGCATGAAGAAGGAACATTTCTCTGGATTTAATTTTAAGTTGTGTTTTCTACACAGATCAAATATATTTAACAAATTTTTAAACATGTGCTGTTCAGAACAGCCGATGACAACCAAGACATCCATATAGAGAAATGCTTGGGATGGCTCTAGACCTGAAAATGCGAGTGTCATCATTCTCATAAGTGAATTTGGTGCTACCTTAAGACCATATAGTAACCGCGTGAAGCGATAAGAGCCAGTGCTCGTTGAAAACGATGTTATATCACTGCGGACGGCAGTCCGCGCTAGTGACGAAAGCAGCACGAAGGGTGCGAAGGAGACTAGCATATATACACAGGAAGAATGGAAAATTTGCTATGACTGTCCGATCAGGTCGAGTTATATACCGATCGAAAGGTATTAACTTAACTTACAAATGTGCATACTAAGACTTTTAGAAACTCACCTGGTTCGTGAGATAAACAGGTGTAAGTGGGAGGGGAAAAATTTAAATTATTGGAGCTAATGGGGCCGTTGGAGCCTTTTTGAATTTTCTTTGAATTTTTTACAATTTTCATTAAAAATACGCGTCGAATGACACCTCGATCGTCGAAATCGGACAACTGGTTCGAAAGATAATTAATTTTGAAATTTTTGGTGCCCTTCTCAAAACCAGATGAAAAGTCAGTCTGTTTGTTTGTCTGTTTGTCTGTTTGTTAGTATCAAAGCGTTGATTTAGCTTAAAAGTTTGAATGAGGACTTGTTTCCGATCAAAAATCTAGAAACATTTGTTTTACGACTTTTTCGAAAAAAGCTAGTTTAGCGGAAAATCGCTAAAAACCGTTAAAATTAATATCATCCAAACGAGATGAGCTACAGACGTGATCTATGTATCGTTGGAAAGGTATTTTGAAGGGCTTTTTTCAAACTTTTTTTCTAAAGTGCATAGGTAAAAATCAAGAGGTGAAATAAGATATTTTGTCCCAGATTTTGGCGGTTTTTGAGAAAACGACGCTAACGATTTTTTAGCTTTCAATATGTTGTAGTGTGTAAAATTTCGCGTTTTTTGATATATGACACAAAAAATTTTACCGATGGGTTTGGAAGATATTACTTATTAACTGAATATACCTTTTACCTTTACACTACTGCATGTACATATGCAGTATGTTAATGTACATGTAAATCGCCAAAAGCCACAGCATCCAAACAATAGAAGCTACAGATGTGATCTATATATCGTTGGAAATGTATTTTGAAGGGCTTTAAGCCTAGCTGTAAACTTTTTTGCTTAAAACACAGGTAAAAAGCTTCAGGTGAAATAAGGTTTTTTTTCCCCACATTTCGGCGATTTAAGAAAAATCTACGTTTCAAATAAGTTTTAAATACAGTTGAACTTTCCTAACTCGAACTTCTCTAACTCGAATTTCTCTGTAACTCGAATTAAATGAGTGGCAGTAAAATTAATAATCTTAGGAAAAATAACTCTATAACTCGAATATTTCCCTAACTCGAACCTTTTCTTTGGATAATGGTGATTCGAGTTAGGGAAGTTCGACTGTATGTTATTTGTTGTAGCAATTCAATTTCGCGTTTTTGACATATAACACATAGCCGTCAAATTTCGTTTGGTCAAGATATTACCTGTTAACTGAATATACCTTTTACCTTTAGACTTCTGCATGTACATATGCAGTAGCATGCATACAGCAGCAGCAAAGTGTCATAGCAGCCAGAGTTTGAGAGTGCTACTAGCTTTTGCGCTTGGCATGTGTGTTTTAAGGGAACCAGTGTTGGCACACAGTTTGTTTTAGCTTGTACAAAAAATAAACAAAGTTGATAGAATGAAATTTCAAAATTTCTGATATCTTATTCAAAAATTTCTGATATCTTTTAAAAAAAACCTCTTTACGAGGTAAAAGTCTAGTGACGAAAACAGTTATATGCCCCAAAATTTCTGATATCCAATTTTGGGACGAATAATATTAAGTTTGACAAAAAAATTATTTTAAAAAAAATTTTGGCACTCGGCACATTGCGCCAAAATGTCTCAATTCTTCATACCAAATAAAACTCAATGTTTTGCGCAGTGCCGAATGCAAAAATTTTTTTTAAAATAATTTTTATGTCAAACTTAATATTATTCGTCACAAAATTGGATATCAGAAATTTTGGGGCATATAACTGTTTTCGTCACTAGACTTTTACCTCGTAAAGAGGTTTTTTTATAAGATATCAGAAATTTTTGAATAAGATATCAGAAATTTTGAAATTTCATTCTATCAACTTTGTTTATTTTTTGTACAACACTAATTCCCTTAGAACACACATGCCAAGCGCAAAAGCTAGTAGCACTCTCAAACTCTGGCTGCTATGACACTTTGCTGCTGCTGTATGCATGCTACTGCATATGTACATGCAGAAGTGTAAAGGTAAAAGGTATATTCAGTTAACAGGTAATATCTTGCCCAAACGAAATTTGACGGCTATGTGTTATATGTCAAAAACGCGAAATTGAATTGCTACAACAAATAACATACAGTCGAACTTCCCTAACTCGAATCACCATTATCCAAAGAAAAGGTTCGAGTTAGGGAAATATTCGAGTTATAGAGTTATTTTTCCTAAGATTATTAATTTTACTGCCACTCATTTAATTCGAGTTGCAGAGAAATTCGAGTTAGAGAAGTTCGAGTTAGGAAAGTTCAACTATATTTAAAACTTATTTGAAACGTAGATTTTTCTTAAATCGCCGAAATGTGGGGAAAAAAAACCTTATTTCACCTGAAGCTTTTTACCTGTGTTTTAAGCAAAAAAGTTTACAGCTAGGCTTAAAGCCCTTCAAAATACATTTCCAACGATATATAGATCATATCTGTAGCTTCTATTGTTTGGATGCTGTGGCTTTTGGCGATTTACATGTACATTAACATACTGCATATGTACATGCAGTAGTGTAAAGGTAAAAGGTATATTCAGTTAATAAGTAATTTCTTCCAAACCCATCGATAAAATTATTTGTATCATATATCAAAAAACGCGAAATTTTACACACTACAACATATTGAAAGCTAAAAAAAATCGTTAGCATCGTTTTCTCAAAAACCGCCAACTGGGACAAAATATCTTAATTCACCTGTTGATTTTTACCTATGCACTTTAAAAAAAAAAGTTTGAAGGTTTGCCTAAAAGCCCTTCAAAATACCTTTCCAACGATATATAGATTACGTCTGCAGCTCATATCGTTTGGATGCTATAGAGGTTTTAATTTTAACGGTTTTTAGCGATTTCCCGCTAAACTAGCTTTTTTTCGAAAAAGTCGTAGAACAAACGTTACTAGATTTTTGATCGGAAACAAGTCCTCATTCAAACTTTTAAGCTAAATCAACGCTTTGATACTAACAAACAGACAAACAAACAGACTGACTTTTCATCTCGTTTTGAGAAGGGCACCAAAAATTTCAAAATTAATTATCTTTCGAACCAGTTGTCCGATTTCGATGATCGAGGTGTCATTCGACGCGTATTTTTAATGAAAATTGTAAAAAATTCAAAGAAAATTGAAAAAGGCTCCAACGGCCCCATTAGCTCCAATAATTTAAATTTTTTCCATCCCACTTACACCTGTTTATCTCACGAACCAGGTGAGTTTCTAAAAGTCTTAGTATGCGCATTTGTAAGTTAAGTTAATACCTTTCGATCGGTATATAACTCGACCTGATCGGACAGTCATAGCAAATTTTCCATTCTTCCTGTGTATATATGCTAGTCGCCTTCGCACCCTTCGTGCTGCTTTCGTCACTAGCGCGGACTGCCGTCCGCAGTGATATTGAAGAAGTAAATAATAAATTAATTCAGTCTTTCTGAACTTTAAAATAAAACGCTTGGTAGTACTTACTTAACAAAGCATTATTCAGAAAAGAGTATTTCTTGAATGGCATCTTTCCCATCGTAATTCAATTGCAGAATGATGTCTGGGCCTAAGATGCCATCCAAGATTTGAGGCAAGTCGCCCTTTATTATTTTTGCTACAATATTGTGCTGGAAAAAAACAATTAAAATGTTAATTAATTTGAAATAAAAAGCTTGCGTTAAATTTTTAAACATTTTTAAAAATACTTACGTATTTGGGGACTTCTTGTGAAATTTTTCTTTCCATTTTCTCCAATTGGTCTATTGTCTTAATGAGAAATTCGACACAACCGGGGATATCTTGTTGAGTTAATTTCTGAAGTATTGCCAGAATGTTCGATTGGTTTTTCAAAACGCAATCCAGTTTTTTATCCATTTGCTCCATTCTGTCTTTAAGGGATTGGATGCGGGAATCGTTGTCAATTTCTGAAAAAGATTTAATATGTGTGTAGTATCGGTGTAAAAACTAAATCATCCTTACAAGGCATACATACATATTTATATTTTATTAAGCTAATCGAAACTATTTCTACTTCTAACATTTTATTGGCTGTTTGAATTATACCCAACGATTCTGAGTTTACAGGCTCAGTGTAAAATGGCTTTGGATCTGCAAACCTTCTACACTGAATAAAATGTTCATTTTTATCGTTTTCTATAAACTGAAGGATAATTACTGGAGTACATGGGCTTATACAACAGTAATTATATGGGGATTTTTCCGTAAAGGTATACTGATTATGAATATATTTTAATATGCTACTTTTTTATTCCTAATGAATCCTGTTTTTTCCTCTTTGACTCTAATTCGCCTATCCCCATACCTATTTTGAATTTTTTCCAATATTTTAGACGGACACCTTACCGATTTCTTAATATCTTGCATGAAATTCTCGATTTTATAGGCTGAAAAGTCATTTAGGTACCCCATTTCTTGGACAGACTCGCACAAATGAAGAATACTATGGACATTATAAGAAATGTTTTGTGCTCCATATATTTCAGCAAAATTTATAACAACATTTTCAAAGATCTTTTGAATCTCTTCTAAATTTTGTAAATAATCGGACTTGGCTAACAGAGCCCTATATCCGCAGTGCAAATAAAGAATGTTCGAATAATAATTTAATGGTATACGATTTTTTAAAAGGACAATACTCGTGTACAAAATAAATTGTCTAAGCTCTGTGGCTTTCCACCTGCATAATTCTTCTAAGCTTCTAGGTTTTCTATTGAATTCGGAAGGAATAAAGTCCGCTATCTCAATAATACGGCTATTAAGTTCATCTTTATGAACGCTAGTAAATTTAAATTTAATGCTGTCGTTATTGTATATCATTCGAACTTTATTTTTTGTTATTCCTAGATAAATAAGGTGCATAGGGTCTAAGGGGTATTGGGTTATCATGCGATCAACTATTGCACGGAATACCCAAGGACGACGTAGCAAGAGACGTTAAGTTTGAGGACTCCTTGGACAGCTACAGATCAAAACACTGGGCCTTATTTGGATGCCCAAGAAGGACCAGCTGTGCGGCCGCGCTCAGAGCAGTACAGCTTTGAAAATTACTAAACGGGTCGTTTGCTCTGAGCTAGCACAAATCTTCGATGCTCTAGGCTTGTTTGCTCCAGTCGTTGTAAAAGCTAAAATATTCATGCAACGACTCTGGGAAGACAAACTCGAGTGGGACACCGAGTTACCGACAGACCTTCAGAACGAATGGAAGGATTATCGAGACGATTTACAAAGCCTGAATTCGATGCAAATTCCACGACATATATACGATGGAAAGGTTCCAGTCACAAGGGAACTGCACACATTTTTGGATGCATCAGAACGGGCATACGGCGCAGCAATATATCGTGCCCTTTTTGCGGATATAACGTAAGTGACAAAAAGCAAATTTTACAAGAGAGAGTTTATAAGATTTCGTTAAGTGAATTTTTTCGTGTCGTGTGTCGCTTACGTTATAATTGATAGGCCAATATCTCCGTAAATAGAAAAAATTAAAGTTTAATATTTTGGGTGTAGATGCTGTTCGTATCAATGAACACATTTGCATTAAAAAACTAGTCGACGGTGCTACAGTCGAGCATACTCGACTGTCGAAGACCCCGTACTTACTATGCAAAAGCAAACCCTGCTAAAAATAATATAAGTCGCTACAATTATTTTATATATTTTAACCAAAAATAAAACAAAATAATACAAATATCGAATTGATGTAAACATACAACATTTATAAAAATGTAATTAAAATTTTCATTAATCATAAATCAAAAAAAAAAAAACATCTGTCCAACGTGAGATTCGAGCCGCGGACCAATGTTCTAAAAAGTCTGCTAATAAGAAATAATTTTTAAAAAATTTGTTTGTGATGGGAGTTGAACCCGCGACTCCCGATCATTGCAAAATTGACGGGAATTTAGCACCTTAGGCCACCAGAACCCGTGAACAGATGTGGCCAAAGTTCAATTATGTTAAGACTTCAGCGATTTTATATTTCGCAGGTAGGAACTCTGCCAACACCCTTTTAAAATTGAATAGCATTTAAAAAAACCAATGCGGATCATATACTAACAAATTAATTGAATTTAAAATATATTAAAAAAAAAAAAAAAGTTGTCCGTCCTAGAGTTCGAACCCGAGACCCGAACTCTGAGTTCCGACGCTCTGCACATCGCGCCACTGCCTTCCTTGATTAGCGATGGTCTTACGATAGGATTCATTCTTACTAGAGTGTAAGCCAGATGCAATTGTTATTATCTAGTTGTGATTGTTGTTGTTGTTATTGTTGCTGATAATGCAAGGCAAATAAAGGCGAATTTAGTTGCTTGATATCTTGGCTGTTTATTATCCGATCGCGATAAGCAAATGTGAATAAAAAGGTTATCTTCGTCTATGCCTTATTAGGAATGATAACTAATTTGTCGGCGTTTAAGGGGGCGTGGCCAAAATCTAAAACAAACTCGACCTGCGTGCAATAAAGACGAACCTACATACCAAGTTTGGTATATCTAGCTCTTATAGTCTCTGAGATCTAGGCGTCAATACAGACGGACAGAAGGACAGACGGACAGACGGACATGGCTATATCGACTCGGCTATTGATCAAGAATATATATACTTTATGGGGTCTGCCACGCCTCCTTCTGCCTGTTACGCACATTTTTTTTGTGACAAAGTTAATAGACCACTGTACTTTTTTGAAGTACGTGGTCTAACAAATTTCGGAAAAATGTCGCTTACGTTATATTGTAACGAAGCTTTTCCAGCCGGGGTCTGCGTCTCAGTCCGGCCAGGGTCTGTTTACAGAAAATTTGTAAAACATCTGGGACGACTGGACAGAGCGGCGGGAGCGTCAGCGGGGAAGCTGACGTTCTCGCTCGAAAATCGGCTGAGTTGACCTTGCTGCGAACCCAGGATTGGCCCAGGAGGACGAGGAGGGACTCCCGAGACCCGTTGCGTCGCTCTCCTCGGACCTGCCCTGCCAAGTTTGAGACGCAAATTCGTTCCATACCGGCGGCGTGGAGGGAGCAGCCCAGAAAGGAGAAACCGTATGACGGTATCTCTCCGTCCAAGGATGCCCTCCATGCCGCGCAGATCTGGCCGCCGGGTCAGATCCGTGGACGACGAGACCGTATGACGGTAACTCGGTTCCACAGACCGGACTCCGGTGTCTCCAGGCCCGGTGCGCCGGTGAGGACCCCAGAATAGGAACTATATGATAGTATTCCTATTCCGGGCCACCCCCGACGCACCAAGTCCGGCCAGTTGGGTCGAACTTGCGTCCCCTCCTTGGGCTCGCGTCAAGGCCACCTGTAATGACCTGAGAAAGAAATGGAAATTGTTTGTCTACAGTGGGAAAAAAAGAATAAGAAAACATGACATCATCGTTACCAAGTGGCCATTTATTGACCCATGCTGGGGTTTGCTTGCGTTGGAACTTTCACAAATATTTCTCTTATAAGATCATGCCGCACGGTCAGAAGAAATGATCCCCGTTCCATAGACGGAACCAAGAAGGGAAGAAACAAAAGCCGCTGGCCAGCTTACTTGAATAAATGCGAAAGCGAAATCCCACTTTGTGGTTCCGCAGGTGGTTCGATGCTGCTCCTCCTTCGAATGCACGCTTCACGCGTGGTCTTCGCCGCTGCCGGCCGTTGGCCGTAGATGGATTCGGAGGGCCAACCCTGCACGAAATGATATTTCCCACACCCGCGAGTGTTGCAGCTGGTGACGCTGCGCTGCGTTGTGCTTGTTGCTGGTGGCGGCTGAAAAGTCCGCGCACACACACACTCGCGGGCTGCTGCTTGTAGCGCTGCGCGGCGCTGTGGCTTTGTTGATGTTGCTTGCAAGCCTGCACACTTACACACAAACACGAGATGCTGCGGCGGCGGCTGGCACAAAATGTTGTAATTGTTCTTGCTGCTGTTGTTTGTTGGCTGCAAGCTTTTACGCTTGCACACACACGAAATGCTCCGGCGGCCGAAATGCTGTGACACTGTAGCTGTTGTGGCTTGATCAAACTGCGCGAGATTACCCGATGAGAAAACACGTCTGCTTATGTTGAGCCCGTCAGAAAAAGTGACGCTTGCCGGCATGGCGGAAATTCCACCATCTTTTGCATAGGTTCACCTTGGTACTAGGTGAACGATCACGCTCCAGTTCGGTGTTCCTTAGAACTATATGAACGAACGAAAAGTTCTTCGTGATCGGCTGGTTCAATTGGCGTTGCCAATTGATCCATGTTCCCAGCAGATCCCTTTCTGGTCACACCAGCGTTGCCAATGTTGACATTGGAAAATACTATGTGTGTTGTGAGGCCAGCAGAATGCTGCCTCACACTCCCCCTTTACTTCGGGGCGGGAAAAGAAAGGCTGTCGTCATCCTGGGGGGCGGAGTGGATCCTTGTAGTGGATCCCCCAAAGGGGTGTTCTTCGTGAGGCTCCGGTGGTGCGGACAGGTCGCCGGGTCCGGCTGTGGTTTCCCCGAAGGGGTAGGGACGTTGAGATGGCTCGCCATCTTCAAGTGGTCCCCAGGAACTTGGCCCGGTGGAACGGGTTTCCTTAGTCATCTTCGTGTCATGGTCGCTTTCGTCTCTCGGAGCTAGCGTTGTTGGGGCGTCATCTTTGCTGCGCGGATTCCGTTTTCGCTCGCTGGTGCCCCCGGAGGGGTCTTGATAAACATTGCGTGGTGTGCCCGCCTTTGGGTCTTTCTGTGCCTGCGTGAGATTGCCCCCGGAGGAGTCTTGATAAACATTACGTAGTGTGCCCGCCTTTGGGTCTTGGTGTACTAGCTTTCCAGCAGCGTTTCCCTGTTGTGGTTCCCCCGAAGGGGTTTCCGTGATGCTTTGCTTGTGCGGACAGGTCGCCTGGTCCGGCTGTGGTTCGTGCTTCGTGATGCTTCTGTGCGGCTGCGGACAGGTCGCCTGGTCCGGCTGTGGTTCCCCCGAAGGGGTCTTCGTGATGGCTCGTTGCTGGTGCGGGCAGATCGCCTGGTTCGGCTGTGGTTCGGCTGTGGTTCGTGCTTCGTGATGCTTCTGTGCGGCTGCGGACAGGTCGCCTGGTCCGGCTGTGGTTCCACCGAAGGGGTTGTCTTTGTGATGCTTTGCTTGTGCTTCGCTGTGTGTTTGCTCTGGTTCCTGTTGTATTCCCTACTGTGAGCTTCGCTGCGTTCTTCGCAGTGTTCTTTGCTGTTGCTTCTAGAATTAGTCAAAAGAGAGAAATTACTCTGATGTCGGCCTGTCCACCGCCGTCTTCTAGCCGGGATGAAAATCCTGCCTCGCCGTAGTGGCGCGGATGGTTAGATGGCGGCTCGTGGGTCCTCTGTTGAATGAATCGCCATGAATCTCTGTGGTCACTGCTGGAATGACGCATGCCTGGTCGGCACCGCCTTGAATCTCGGTGGTCACTGCTGCGATGACGCATGCCTGGTTGGCACCGCCAGTGGTCTCGGTGGTCACTTCTGGGATGGCGCATGCCTGGTCGGCACCGCCAGTGGATCTCTGTGGTCACTGCTGGGATGACGCGTGCCTCTGCCGGCACCGCCATGAATCTCGGTGGTCATTGCTGGGATGACGCATGCCTGGTCGGCACCGCCAGTGGATCTCTGTGGTCACTGCTGGGATGACGCGTGCCTCTGTCGACACCGCCATGAATCTCTGTGGTCATTGCTGGGATGGCGCATGCCTGCTCGGCACCGCCATGAATCTCTGTGGTCATAGCTGGGATGGCGCATGCCTGGTCGGCACCGCCATGAATCTCTGTGGTCATAGCTGGGATGGCGCATGCCTGGTCGGCACCGCCAGTGGATCTCTGTGGTCACTGCTGGGATGACGCGTGCCTGTGCCGGCACCGCCATGAATCTCGGTGGTCATTGCTGGGATGACGCATGCTTGGTCGGCACCACCATGAATCTCTGAGGTCACTGCTGGGATGACGCGTGCCTCTGTCGACACCGCCATGAATCTCTGTGGTCATTGCTGGGATGGCGCATGCCTGCTCGGCACCGCCATGAATCTCTGTGGTCATAGCTGGGATGGCGCATGCCTGGTTGGCACCGCCAGTGGATCTGAGTGGTCACTGCTGGGATGACGCGTGCCTCTGCCGGCACCGCCATGAATCTCGGTGGTCACTGCTGCGATGTCGCATGCCTGGTTGGCACCGCCAGTGGATCTGAGTGGTCACTGCTGGGATGACGCGTGCCTCTGCCGGCACCGCCATGAATCTCGGTGGTCCCTGCTGCGATGACGCATGCCTGGTTGGCACCGCCAGTGGATCTGAGTGGTCACTGCTGGGATGACGCGTGCCTCTGCCGGCACCGCCATGAATCTCGGTGGTCACTGCTGCGATGCCGCATGCCTGGTTGGCACCGCCAGTGGATCTGAGTGGTCACTGCTGGGATGACGCGTGCCTCTGCCGGCACCGCCATGAATCTCGGTGGTCACTGCTGCGATGACGCATGCCTGGTTGGCACCGCCAGTGGATCTGAGTGGTCACTGCTGGGATGACGCGTGCCTCTGCCGGCACCGCCATGTGTCTCGGTGGTCACTGCTGGGATGGGACGAATATGCTTCACAGAATGCCGCTACATTCCAACCGGGATGGAAATCCTGACTCGCTGTGATGGCGCGGATGGTAACATAGCGGCACACGTGAAGCTCGATGACCTCGTGGTGTCACTTCCGTTGCTGGGCCGCAGTGCAAGACGGCTGGGATGGCGCACAAAAGTCTAAACCCAAGAACACTTTGTCGACGATAGTTGGCAATACCAGATATGGTATGTTGCGTAATCTTGACAAGTGCCTTGCAGACAATGAAGTGCCCATCCTCCGCCATGCTGACTTTGGCCCCACGTCTTAAAAGCCGTTCCTCTTAGCGTTGGAAAAAACGATCCGATCGCTTTGCTGGTCCCAAACTGACTCTCCTCCCTTGATGCCTTGTCTCAAGTCATGAAGGCTGTGTCGATCGCTGTTGACGTCGGCAGAAGCGTTTCGACGCGCTGCACCGCGCAGGAGCCCGCTTGTAGCCGCTGCTCGCTCTTGTGGCGCCAGAGCTAGCTTGTGGCTGCTGCTCGCACACGAGGCGCAGAATTCGCTAGCGTGGAATTCTGCCCGCGCTCGTGGCGACAGAGCCAGCTTGTAGCGCTGCCCGCCCTTGTAGCGCCAGAGCTCGCCTGGGGTTCTGCCCGCGGTGCCTTTTGCTGCTCTGCTTCTGCTGTTGCTCTGCTTTTGCTGTTGCTCTGCTTCTGCTGTTGCTCTGCTTCGTTGTCGCTCTGCTTCGTTGTGTTCGCTCTGCTTACGTCGTGGCTCTGCTTACGTTGGTGCTCGGCTTGTCGTGGCTCTGCTTGCGTAGTGGCTCTGCTCCTCTCTCCCGTTCTCTCGCGATCTGGAAACAGCAACCAAAATCTCCCTCCGTGCGACGGACTAGCTCTGCTAATTTTCTGAGCCTGCCGCTACTTGCCATGAAGAGAGAGGAAAAGGAAGACTCTCAGCAAAATGACCTTTCAAAACAATTATTTCCCCCTTCTAAAAAAAAAATTCTTGCGGAATATCACTAAATTAATATGCTCGATTTACAGGGTACAGGGTACAAATGTACATGGGCCCTAAAAATTCTGAGACTGGTGGAAAATTCTGTGCTAGGGAGAATCCCGTGGTTGACTTTTCTGACGGGCTCGGGAATTTTCGAATTAACTTGCTATATGAAAAAATAATTATTATGGCCCCATGATAGCCTGCTTTTTGTAACGATGATTGGCATGCTTTTCAATAATAGGAAAAGAGGAAAAAAAAAGAAAAAAAAAACATGGCCTGCCGATATCGATGCTCGAGGTGTCAAAAAAATGCCTAATAGGAATTTTGTTCCAGAAGTCCCTGCTCGGGCGCCATCTGTAACGAAGCTTTTCCAGCCGAGGTCTGCGTCTCAGTCCGGCCAGGGTCTGTTTACAGAAAAATTTTTAAACATCTGGGACGACTGGACAGAGCGGCGGGAGCGTCAGCGGGGAAGCTGACGTTCTCGCTCGAAAATCGGCTGAGTTGACCTTGCTGCGAACCCAGGATTGGCCCAGGAGGACGAGGAGGGACTCCCGAGACCCGTTGCGTCGCTCTCCTCGGACCTGCCCTGCCAAGTTTGAGACGCAAATTCGTTCCATACCGGCGGCGTGGAGGGAGCAGCCCAGAAAGGAGAAACCGTATGACGGTATCTCTCCGTCCAAGGATGCCCTCCATGCCGCGCAGATCTGGCCGCCGGGTCAGATCCGTGGACGACGAGACCGTATGACGGTAACTCGGTTCCACAGACCGGACTCCGGTGTCTCCAGGCCCGGTGCGCCGATGAGGACCCCAGAATAGGAACTATATGATAGTATTCCTATTCCGGGCCACCCCCGACGCACCAAGTCCGGCCAGTTGGGTCGAACTTGCGTCCCCTCCTTGGGCTCGCGTCAAGGCCACCTGTAATGACCTAGGAAATAAGAAAAGGGAAAAAAAAAGAATAGTTGGGCTACAAGGACCAACAGAACAAAACGCATGCCATCATCGTCACAAAGATTATTTCCATTTATTACCCCATGCTGGGGTTTGCTTGCCTCTTTAAGTTTCACAAAAGATTTCGCTTATAAGATCTTGCCGCACGGTCAGAAGAAATGATCCCCGTTCCATAGACGGAACCAAGAAAGAAGAAACAAAAGCCGCTTGCCAGCTTACTTGAATAAATGCGAAAGCGAAATCCCACTTTGTGGTTCCGCAGGTGGTTCGATGCTGCTCCTCCTTCGAACGCACGCGTCACGCGTGGTCTTCGCCGCTGCCGGCCGTTGGCCGTAGATGGATTCGGAGGGCCAACCCTGCACGAAATGATATTTCCCACACCCGCGAGTGTTGCTGCTGGTGACGCTGCGCTGCGTTGTGCTTGTCGCTGGTGGCGGCTGAAAAGCCCGCGCACACACACACTCGCGGGCTGCTGCTTGTAGCGCTGCGCGGCGCTGTGGCTTTGTTGATGTTACTTGCAAGCCTGCACACTTACACACACACACGAGATGCTGCGGCGGCGGCTGGCACAAAATGTTGTAATTGTTCTTGCTGCTGTTGTTTGTTGGCTGCAAGCTTTTACGCTTGCACACACACGAAATGCTCCGTCGGCCGAAATGGTGTGACACTGTAGCTGTTGTGGCTTGATCAAACTGCGCGAGATTACCCGATGAGAAAACACGTCTGCTTATGTTGAGCCCGTCAGAAAAGTGAAAGTCGGCTGGCGTGGCGGAAATTCCGCCATGTTTTTCTGTTAGTTCACATCTGGAACTAAATGAGTGATCTCGCTTCAGTATGGGGTTCACGAGAACGAAATATCGAACGCAAAGACCTTCGTGATCGGCTGGTTCAATTGGCGTTGCCAATTAATCCATGTTCCCAGCTGATCCCTTTCTGGTCACACCAGCGTTGCCAATGTTGACCTTGGAAAATACTATGTGTGTTGTGAGGCCAACAGAATGCTGCCTCACAATATCCGCAAAAAGGGCTCGATATGTACTCGCAACGTACGAAAATAAGCAAATTTCTGTGCGTCTCCTATGTTCAAAGTCGCGAGTAGCCCCAACGGCAAAGTAGTCACTTCCTCGACTAAAACTTTGTGCCGCATTATTGGGTGCTGAGCTCGCCGACAGGATTCGACTTGACCTCAACCTGGACTTCAATACAGTACCAGGATATTTTTGGTCGGATTCCACTGTTGTCCTTTCCTGGATCATTGCAGCTGCGTCCACATATCATACGTTTGTGGCCAATCGGATAGCGAAGATACAGGCATTGACAAACCAAAGTCAATGGCGCCATGTGTCTTCCGCCAACAATGCAGCAGACGTTCTCTCAAGCGGAATACCTGCACGAAGGTTGCACGAGCACAACCTATGGCTGTATGGAACACTGTTTCTACATGGCTCTCCAGACAAATGGACAGCCCCACTTATCATCACTCTGAGCAATTTGGAAAGGAAAACCAAGCACATCACTTTGGCAATATCCCCATCTTCAATATGGGAAGAATTGTACACCTGTGGACCAGAGAGCTGCAACGAGTAGATTCGTGTTGAATCGGCTGCCCTTGCCAAAAATCAAATCAAATCAAGTCACTGTTGCCGTTTCTGACTTGATACTCGTTGTGAGTCGTTGACTCGATTTGAGTCGGAAAAGGCTCAAAACTCAAGACATGATTCGAATCATGATTCGAATCAATTGTTTAAAATGCGGGAGGCGGGGCGCACAAGCAGCAACCTTTTTAAAGTTGACCTAACTGTATCGATCTACCCAAATGTGCGAGAAAAATAAAAGGTCTACACTGAAAAAAATTATTGAGTTTCAAAAAAATTATATTATAATAAACCACTTTTTAAAAATCTGTAAGGCAACAAACCTACTTTGCTGTTTCATACAGTGTATAAAAGGCCGCGGATCGCCGTCAGCGCGGGTCAGAGACACACACAGGCTGTTCATTTTTATGGCGGCCATAAAAAAAGGGTCAAAAATGTGCGTGTGCGCGACGTCACGACGCCGCCTAGCCACTTCAAACCCACCCTTGATTTCATACATTGCAATGTAAGCGTGAACGCTGCAGCGCGATCTCTGATGCGAGCCAACACGCTGGGCTCGTTGTACAATCCATTGGGTGAGTCGCTGTGTGAGTCGTTGTGAGTCGCTATGTGAGTCGTTGGGTGAGTCGCTATGTGAGTCGTTGTGAGTCGTTGTGAGTCGTTGTGAGTCGCTGTGTGAGTCGTTGGGTGAGTCGCTGTGTGAGTCGCTGTGTGAGTCGCTGTGTGAGTCGCTGTGTGAGTCGTTGGGTGAGTCGCTATGTGAGTCGTTGTGAGTCGTTGTGAGTCGTTGTGAGTCGTTGTGAGTCGTTGTGAGTCGTTGTGAATCGCTGTGTGAGTCGTTGGGTGAGTCGCTGTGTGAGTCGTTGTGAGTCGTTGAGCCGTCGTGCCTATTAAAAATTGATTTAATTTAAAGTCAAAATAAAAAGAGTGACGCGAAATTAATGTTATGAAAACTATTTATTTATTTTAGTAATTAAATAATTGTATAATATTAATTAATGATTTTTATATTTATATTTTTTGTTTAAATTATTAAAAAGGAACTAAAGTTGCAGATAATGGTAAAGGATACATTTTTTTTTTTTTTTACTTAGTTATTAAAATTTTTATAAAACGAGTTTAAAAACAGCAAACTGTCAACTGCTCCTGGCCCAAGTCTATTTCTTTTTTCTGTTATAATGTTTCCAGCCAGAGAAAAGGATCTTTCAGCCGCTGCACTGCTAGCTGGCATTGAATGAATTTTCTGCAGTGCGTGGTTCTGGCTTCATAAGTCTGGTGAAGTTTTTTATTACAATAGGGCCGATTTACGGAGAACACGTCGATGTTGAAGATTTGCCACCGGACCCAACTACAATTTCCCGCAGAGTTAAGAGAAACGCAACGGACAAAAAGGAGGAACTCAAGGAGGAAATAAGCAATGTTGTGAGCAGCGGTGGAGCTTCAGCTACAATAGATATGTGGACGGACCATTACGTGAAACGGAACTTCCTAGGCGTGACATTCCATTATCAAAAAGATTTTAAATTTATTGATATGGTTTTAGGGATGAAATCTATGGAGCTTCAGCGGTCTACAGGAGAAAATATTCTTGAAAAGCTGAAGAGTGTATTCAACGAATTTGGTGTTGAAAATATTGAAAAAGTTAAGTTCATCACCGACAGAGGAACAAACATGATCAAGGCCCTGAAAAACTATACACGTTCTAATTGCAGTAGTCACTTGTTCTCCAATGTATTGGAAAACTCGTTTAAAGCCGCCACCGATCTTTCAGAAGTCTTGGAGTCGTGCAAAAAAATGGTGAAGTATTTTAAAAAGGCAAATTTGCAACATCTTCTGCCTACTTCTCTAAAAAGTCAGTGTCCCACGAGGTGGAACTCGCATTATAGAATGCTGAAGTCCATAATGGATAATTGGGGCGAAATTAACCATGTTTTGAAAAGAAGTGAGGAAAGCTCAAGAATGCTTTATATTAATATAAACATTGTTAAGGCCCTCGTTAAACTGTTAGAGGCTTTTGAAATCGTCTTTAAGAAACTGCAGCTTTGCAGCTCTCCATCTATGTGCTATGTGTATCCAGCCATTGATTCAATTAAAAATATTTGCATGCCAGCCATGTAAGATGTAGATGCAATTTTAAACTTAAAGCAAAATATTGTTAAGGATATTAACGAAACCTGGCTCCCAAATTTAGATGAATTCCATAAAATTGCACTATTTTTATGCCCTCCAGCTATAAATATGCAAGCCAATGAGTTGAATTATATAAAGAGTCTATGCATTAATCATATGGAAGACAATGCAATGGGCAATAATACTTCATTTAAAACTGCATCTACATCTAATTTAACCCAAACATTTTCCCTAGATTTTTCTACCATTTCAAATCAAAGTTTCTCCGAACCAATTTGTGAGGCTTCAACGTCGACAAAATCAAATAACGCTTTCTTTTTTTCTAATTTAATGAAGCCTTCTAGTTCAAAACCCATATACGATCCTGACGCTGAAGTGAAAAGATACGCCAGTCAAATTGTGGATATGACGGACAACTTTGATTTGATTGAGTGGTGGAAAAACAATCAAATCAAGTACCCCAATTTATTGATACTGGCAATGCAAATTCATTCAATGCCAGCTAGCAGTGCAGCGGCTGAAAGATCCTTTTCTCTGGCTGGAAACATTATAACAGAAAAAAGAAATAGACTTGGGCCAGGAGCAGTTGACAGTTTGCTGTTTTTAAACTCGTTTTATAAAAATTTTAATAACTAAGTAAAAAAAAATAAAAATGTATCCTTTACCATTATCTGCAACTTTAGTTCCTTTTTAATAATTTAAACAAAAAATATAAATATAAAAATCATTAATTAATATTATACAATTATTTAATTACTAAAATAAATAAATAGTTTTCATAACATTAATTTCGCGTCACTCTTTTTATTTTGACTTTAAATTAAATCAATTTTTAATAGGCACGACGGCTCAACGACTCACACAGCGACTCACAACGACTCACACAGCGACTCACCCAACGACTCACACAGCGACTCACAACGACTCACAACGACTCACAACGACTCACAACGACTCACATAGCGACTCACCCAACGACTCACATAGCGACTCACAACGACTCACACAGCGACTCACCCAATGGATTGTACAACGAGCCCAGCGTGTTGGCTCGCATCAGAGATCGCGCTGCAGCGTTCACGCTTACATTGCAATGTATGAAAACAAGGGTGGGTTTGAAGTGGCTAGGCGGCGTCGTGACGTCGCGCACACGCACATTTTTGACCCTTTTTTTATGGCCGCCATAAAAATGAACAGCCTGTGTGTGTCTCTGACCCGCGCTGACGGCGATCCGCGGCCTTTTATACACTGTATGAAACAGCAAAGTAGGTTTGTTGCCTTAAAGATTTTTAAAAAGTGGTTTATTATAATATAATTTTTTTGAAACTCAATAATTTTTTTCAGTGTAGACCTTTTATTTTTCTCGCACATTTGGGTAGATCGATACAGTTAGGTCAACTTTAAAAAGGTTGCTGCTTGTGCGCCCCGCCTCCCGCATTTTAAACAATTGATTCGAATCATGATTCGAATCATGTCTTGAGTTTTGAGCCTTTTCCGACTCAAATCGAGTCAACGACTCACAACGAGTATCAAGTCAGAAAATATCACACACAAAGATGAAGAAATCACAAGGGGTACGAGTCAATGTTCGAATCAGAGCAAAAATTTGTTACTCGTTGCAGTTCTCTGCTGTGGACACAGCAATTCGTTCTACAAGCTACAACGCATTGTAGCCTACATGTTGCGCTTCTGTTTCAAAGGATACAGAGCAACAACGACCACGTTGTGCACAAAGGAGCTGGACCGCGCTCGCAACCTGATCCTGCGGACAATACAGCAAGCCCCACTGCCATACAATGCAAAGCACCAAATTTTGCTGCCGTACAACGATCCCATAGTAAAAATGCTATTGCGAGAAGTGCATGAACACAACATGCATTGCGGCGCCCAAGCATTACGAGCAACTGCAAGACAGCAATACTGAATTCTGAACGACAAAACAATGTCAAGGAACATCATCCACAATTGCGTCACATGCAATAAGGCGAGGCCCTAGCTAATGAACCAAATCATGGGCAATCTGCCAGCCGATCGAGTAACACCAACACACCAGTTTCTTACTACAGGCGTAGATTACTGCGGACCAATCTGGATTCATCATAAAATTCGAGGAAAAAGACCAGATAAGGCATATAAAGCCGTATTCTGCTGCTTCTCCACAAAGGCGGTACACCTCGAACTGGTCAGCGATCTGACGACAGACGCCTTTTTGGGAGCTTTGCGACGCTTCTTAAGCCACCGCGGCAAATGTCAAACTATTCATTGTGACAATGGCACCAACTTTATCGGAGCCAACAACCAGCTAAAGGAATTGGAAGGAGCAATATTTGGCGAAAAGGCACAAGCAGAGATCATCAATCACTGCAACAAAAAGCAAGTTGCGTTCAAGTTCATTCCGCCACGAGCGCCATCGTTTGGAGGACTTTGGGAAGCTGCAGTCAAGTCTGCAAAGCGACTTCTGGTTACTACTACCAACACTGCATCCCTAACATTTGAAGAGTTAAACACGGTAATCATCGAAATTGAAGCGATCTTGAATTCACGCCCAATTACACCAATGTCAAATGACCATACGGATACCACCGCTCTCACCCCAGCACACTTTCTGATTGGCGAAACGCTCACTGCTCCTCCCCGATGTCAACGCCGACCGCAATCCTTACTCAAGCGTTGAAAATTAGTATCCAGACTTAAGCAAAGATTCTGGAAGCAATGGTCAGAAGAATACATACTTGCAAGAGCTGCAAGCCAGACACAAATGGAAAACCGTCAATGCCAACATCAAGGAAGACATGCTTGTCCTAATTAAAGAAGACAACATACATAAAGACCGCTTCAGAAATCTTCAAGCGCCCCATAACGAGGCTTGCGCCACTCTTTCCAGAGGAAATAGCCAAGAAACGCCCTATCAATGAGGCGGAGGACACAGATACAACTGATGCACCAATCGCCCAACGAAAACGATTAATGTCGCCAACCATATCCTCGTCCTTGCTGATCCTGCTTCTGATGCTACCCTTGGAACTGACACAGTCAGTATCAGTTATAAAATTCGACACGAATCCAGGGATCTATTAAGAAAAAATTGGACAAACAATGAGAGCAATATCTGACTGGACCATGGTCATATACTACGACCAGGACCCATACTGGCGAGATATGAAGACATTCAACTCAGGCATAAGCGAATTTCAATACCTTTGCCCAGAAGTAAACAACAAACCCACATGTGATTCCATATCACAGCATTATCGACACTTGTACGATGAACTGCAAATGGCAAACGTACTTATGCAGCACACTCGAAAACGTCGATCCCCATTTGATGCAGTAGGCAATATTGCGAATAGTCTATTTGGGGTGTTAGACTCAAACTAAGCTAACATAATGACCAAGGTCATAAAAAAGGTACAAGCGAACGAGGAATTCGTACTGAGCCTGCTGAATAATCAAACCTCAGTACTTGACTCAACTATTAACGTTGTCAAAAAGACAAAGGCTACTTTGGACAAGCGTCTACGACTACTTGAGCAACAAGTCGTTGCCATTACCGAAAGCAGAGGAAAGTACACTGGCGCACGGCTCACAGAGAATTACCTGGCTTTGACAACTCAATTAACACTACTAGCAGCCACGCTTCAACGCATGCAGTCGGAAATAGTGGACGTGCTAACTGGAGTCCACCACCACACAATAAGCCCAATATTGGTCTCTTGTGATCAGCTAAGGAATCAATTGAATCAAATACGAGTTTATTTGCCACCAAATCAAATGTTACCTGTCACATCATCCAACGTAATTCAACTATGCAGAATTATGCGAGCTGAAGGCACAGCCACCGACAGTCATGTAATATTCAGAGTAATATTACCACTAGTGTCAACGTCAATATTTGAGTTATTTAATATTGTGCCAATCCCGATGTGGGACTCAACAAGTGTTTGAGAGTAAAACACCTATAATCGCTGTAAACAATCACAGGGATCAATTCATGGGACTGACCCACGATGATCTGCGACGCTGCCTCGCCCTGCCAAATGAAGAATACATATGCTTTGATCATCAAGCTGTATTCAATGTGAACAACCGATGTGAGTTCCAGCTCTTCAATAACAAGACACCAACAATGTGTCAGACAACACATAGAATAACCAAAATGGTATGGGAAAAAACATACCAACCGAATAAGTGGATCTTTCCAACACGTTCAACAATGGAACTACAAGCCGTATGCAACGTAACTCCAACTACAATCCAATCATCCGGTTGTACTGCACGCAACTTTGAAATCAGCATCAGTACGTTTGGCAACATCATAAGTCAAACTGGGCAAAGCTATGTTCGTTTTGGTGACATCGTCAAACCAAACAACACAATTGCACCAGCACCAACATTCCGAAGTACACGATACAAGAAGACAAAGATCTGGACGACCTGCAGCTTAAATTAGCAACACTCAAGAACCAAGAGCTGCCCAACCAAATTAGCTCGGTCCAACATCATCATATAGCCGCCTATGCCGCTTTAGTGGTATCTATCATACTCCTATGCAATGCGGAAGCAACGCCTATGGACGCCGCGACCCACAGCCACAAGGAATCAGACCGCCAATCCATCCGCTCCATCAGCATCCCTAAGACGGTTAAAACTGGATCTAGACGAGAGTTGAACACCGTTTCAACGGCCGGGAGAATGTTTAGGCGCATACAAAATACACATGTCTAAATTATAAATAAAAACAGAACAGCTATGTAACACATTAAAGAACTATGTCAACACCTCATACACAAAATATCGCTGACACACAACATTATAACTGACCCCACAGAATATAGCTGACTGCACAACCCACTGAACCAAAAGCTCGTAAGAAATATCGCTAACGACACTTATGCGAAACATAAACGTGCAAAACTATCGAAAAAACACTCGCAAACGATCCGCAAAGTAATCACCCGTCGCTCAGTTTGTGGCAGAGAAAGTTTCGTTCTCGATAGCTCGCAGAAGATTCGTTTGCGAGCCTTCTTCGATAGTGTTGGCGAGCATTTTTCGATATCTTTAGAAATCATTTACGACTATCTTTAGAAATCGATTGCGAGCCTTTTTCGATATCATTTACGACTCACTTTAGAAATCGATTGCGAGCCTTTTTCGACATCATTTGACGACTCACTTTAGAAATCGACTGCGAGCCTTTTTCGATATAATTTCTTCCCAATAAATTAAAAACTATTAAAAGAATATAATTTTAATTTTGAATTTTATTCAACAATATTATTATTATTTACTATATCTAAAAGCTATAAAAAATCAAAATAAACACTTAAATTAAAAATGAAAATTAAGTGAAATAAAATGAACAAAAATAAGAAATCAAATTAAACATTTCAAATAAAAATAATAATTAATTAAAATAAAATGAACATAAATTAAAAATCAAAATAAACATTTCAAATAAAAATAATAATTAATTAATTCTCTTATTTAAAACTCAAAATCTATCGATGAATCTAGCTTCTTCTTTTTTGAAGCTACTAACTTCTGGGCTTTGGAGAGCCTATCTTGGGCATATTGGAAAAATTTCTGAGTCACTCTGTCGAACTCCGCATCCTCTAAGGCAAACCTCTGCTTAAAAGCCGCTGTGAAAACATTAAAATGTGATGTTGTTGATTACTTTTTAAAATTTAATTACATATGTATATACATACTGCGTATTGCTAGAGTAATCCGAAAACCTCTAACGCACTTCTTGGCATCTGTGCCACGCCAGGAGCATTGTCGGGCTACCTCGTCCGTTAACAGTAGACGCCAGGAAGAGCGAACGAACTTTTCGCAGGACACCTCAGAGGACTTTACGAGATCCAATATCTGTTCAAAAAAGTCACAATTTTATCAATTAAAATAATCAGTGAAGATTAATATTAGAATACATAGAATATTCTTCATAACACCTTCATCTTGAAGAGTTTGCTCAAATTGAAGAAACTCTTCCAGTTGCTTAAAAGGCTGTAGAGGCAGATAGGCCCTCGCCTTCGTCATCTCGCCACAAACTTTGGTTTTGATAGACGCTACCTCGGACCGCAGAGCTACAAGCTCTGTAGTGTGGCGATCCACTTTTTTAGAGAGTTCATCCATTTTCTCCAGGATGGCTGAAAGTTTAGCGTCCAGTTTGGCTAAGATATAAAAGACGATAAGTAAAAACATTAACTAAAAACTGAATTAATCGAATAATAAATATATATTACCAAATTGTCCGGTGGAGTGGGGTGTGAGGATTTCAATGTTCTCCACGTTTTGGGAGTCCATATTAAAAAGTTGGGTGTAGGTGGTTGAGTTATTCATGTCTGTTCTTAAATTAATTAACAAATGGAAAATATATATGCATATTAGTATCAAATATATGAATTATTTTGCCTGAAATACTTTCTATTGAATGCTGCAAAACAGTAGATTCTAAATCGAAATTTGTCGAAGAAAATATACCGACAAGAGTAGAATCTACTGGGAAAAGGAAAAAAGGCTCTAGATTAACAATTAATCGGCTGTATAAACTATTGTTTTCAATGGCACATATTTGAAAAATTTTGTATATATTATTATTTTTAATGAAGTAGAAGCTATTGGATTCTTTCAAATCAAAAAATAAACCATTATAAACAATTTTATTTGTGGCATTCATCAAATTCAAAGTTCTCTCATTAGCTACAACCTTTAGAATACTTCGCTCTACAATTCGATTATATAACTGTTCCATGACAGACCCAGATTTTTTTACCATTTTTTTTAGCTGACCTAGAAAATTTTCAAATGGAAAAGAGCTTATTGTCTCCAAAGAGCCGAATTGAATTGATTGTTTGCTTAAGTGCGTTAAGCAATGAAAATTAAAAGTAAGCATAGAAAATGAATATAATGATGGAACTTGTTCTACAAAATTATTTAGCAAACTGGAAGCGAGTTGGTTTTTAGTGATGCAATATTCACTATGGAGAAGAAGTCTCATGCCTAAGCTGAACAATAAAAAGTGATTATATCGGTCGGAGTCTAGAATGTTTTTAAACACAATGGGTCCTGTATATAAAATAAGGCTGCAGGAAATAAGGCCCCAATGAAATAAGGCCCTAAAAGGGAAAATGAAATAAGGCCCCAGTAAGATGAAATAAGGCCCCAAAAAATTATGAAATAATGCCCCAAATTTGGGGTGTTATTTCATATGAAATAACACCCCAATTCGAAAAATGAAATAACACCCCAAATTTTTATTTATTTTTTATTTTATTGCTTTTGTATTAAATTTATTGTTTTATTAAGAAAAGACTTGAATGGAACTATCCACATGTTTTCTGAAATAAAGGCAGTCGTTTGCATGGCAAAAATAAAATATTTGGAACCATGTCCATATGAAATAACACCGGAATTTTAATAATTAAATAACGCCCCAATTTTTTAATGTTTTTTCTATATTTTATTGCTTTTTATCACACAAAGACTTGCATGGAGCTATCTACAGGTTTTCTGCAATAAGGGCAACTGTAATGCTCGCAGTTATTTGCAATTGCATCGGCTTGTAGCTTTAAATTGCACTCTGCGCAAATTTTCAAGAAAAAACATACCAACATCCAACACTTTTTACTATGGGAAACACTTTTCGAATAGCTTTCCTCATGCCTTCCTCATAATCAGTAATTACTGTTGATGGCTCCATATCGAACACATTTTCTTTGATGTATTTCAGCATTTCCTCATAGCATTTTGTCGTTTTTTGTATTCATTAAAATAAAAAACAACGAAAATACCTAAAAAATTTATAAATATTTTTAAATTAAGATTTAAGAGATAATGAAAATTTTATACAAAAAATCGCGCGATTTTTTGTATAAAATTTTCGCCTGCGGCGCTAAGATATACAAATAATGAAAATTGTATACAAAAAATCGCGCGATTTAATTTTTTTTAAAAAATATAGTGCAATTACCTTGTCAAAATATTGAGTGTATATGACTAAGAGCTGGTTGAAGCAACCTTTGGGGACTATTTTAAAGGTTCCGTCCATTAAATATCTTCGATTTGGCGGTGGTATATTTTCCTTTATACCGTTAATTATTTTCTTCAAAAATGCATGCCGTGTAGAATGGCAGTGCATTTTCTTTATCTTTTGTAATGCCAAACGTAGTCCACACAGACTCCAAATTCAAAGCCTCTATAACTAGTGGATGGTCAGGCGAATGTACGAATGTTTGGCTGACAATATATTGTAAGCCTCGCCGTATTTTCGAAAATTGAATGTTTTTCGTTTCTTCCTGGTACCTAAAAAATTTACAATTATTGATAGTATAACATAAACACAACCGCCAATAAATTATAAAAATAAATATTTACCTTTCGCAGGTATTGCGATAAGCTGACCGAATGCAACTTGTCGCGTTGCTTTCATTCCCCAAGACGCCTCCAATATTAGAACAGTTTTGTTTGATATCATTGAGAGCCATCATTTTATTGTGTTCAATGTATTTTTTTGCAAGCTCGCAGGTGCCATTTTCCAAAAGGTTTACCCTGGCTTGACAGGTTTTCTTCCTGCATTCTAATTTTTTAATATTCTTGTAATTAGATTTGAATTTGTACAACATTTTCTGTTCTTTTATCTAAAACAAATGTCCAGTTCTGCTTAGTCCAATAATTTTTTCACACTCCACATTTTTAGCTTTCACTTTTATGTCTAGTTCGCACAATGCTAGTCACTAAACTGCAATGATGCAGCTGTTTAACAACTGTCAACTGTCAACTATATGACCGTCGATTTCATGGATTGCTTTGATGTGTAGATATTTTATACACATCATATTTTAGCAAATATAAAAAAATTAAATAAGACCCCAAAATATTCATGTAAAATATTGGGGCCCTATTTCCAAAAAAAAAACGAAATAAAACCCAAAAAAAAAGTTTTGGGACCTTATTTCATATCTTCTTTTGGGGCCTTATTTCATATGAAATAAGGCCCCAATGAAATAAGGCCCCAATGAAATAAGGCCCCAAATAAGGAAATAACACCCCAAATTTGACAAGAAATCGTTGTTGTTGTTTTCTATACATTTTTTTGGGGCCTTATTTCATTTTTCTTTGGGGCCTTATTTCATTGGGGCCTTATTTCGCAGAGCCATAAAATAAATGTTCGGAACTCAGTCGCTTTATATCTTTCAAGCTCATCAAGAGATCTTGGTTTTCTATTAAATTCCCTAGGCATATAATTACGAAATGAAATTAATTTTGTGTTAATTGTGGTTATAGATGGCCGATTCAAAGAAAATCTATGACCTCTTACTCTTACTAATGCAACTAATAAGGTTTTCATAATCCCAAGGCAAGCTATGTGCATATAGTCCAAGGCAAACTGACTAACCATATCTATTGGCAAACTTTCTAATACTAATTTATCCTGAATGTTGTGATGCTCTGGCTGTAGGCGATTTCTAAAACTACTATTACTTCGAGGGAGGCTATCTGACTGTTCGAATATTATACGCCTTTGAAAGCTTTTGCCTTTTTGAGTGCATTGATTGCACGAATAAAACCCAGAGTGATGTTTAACACCCAAGATAAATGCACGGGCTGGGGCATCACAAATAAAAGCTCTAACACTAATGTTTAGTTTTCTGTCCTGGTACACTATTCCATCCCTAATCAAATCTAATAATTCGCTCACTAATTCCTCTAAGTAATCATTTGGATCGTTAGGCTTTGAATTGCCAACATATAAACCAGCTACTAATATTGGCTTAGTGCCATTTATATTAAATAAAATGGGCCATGTCTGTTCGCGTGAGCTTTTGAACAACGGAAGTCCGTCCACATTAAAATTTAAGCTTAAGCTGTTAGATTCATAGCAAAAATTGCTGAAAAAGTCTGTTAAGGCATCTTTAACACCGTAGTGTACATAGCTTCCTTGCATTACAACTCTTATAATAATCCCTCTTGGAGTGCACTTTAATGATCGGACATCTTGTGGCAGCCCTGGAATTTTTTCTGACAATAACTTTAACAACTCATTCGAAGGTCTTGTGCTAACATTATTTGCGGAAAACCACTGAGCTAAACGTGTATTAAAATCGCTTGAACTAGAATCTTCAACTAGGCATGAATTATTTAAATCATTAATAAAAAAATTATTGGGCGGTATCTCATCTGAGCTGCTATCACTAACTTTTCTACTCTCTGCATTTTTTTGAATATGCTTTGCTTCGCATATGTAACGGCGACTTTTACGTTTTGGGGCCATAACAAAAATTACAAAACGGTTGCTTAGAATATATGAATATATTAATTAAATATATTGAAACGTATACTTCCTTTATGTTTATGTTGTGAGTTCCATCCACACTTTAATTATAAAAAATATAAATATGAAAACACATCACAGCAGCGTACACAATGTATAAAGAGCACCTTCAAATTATTGAGTTGTTATTGTTGTTGGCGCTCCACGTGCAATGACAAGTACGCACAAAATTAAACATTTTTTTGTTGCGGCTGTTGCATATAGTGATTTAACAATAATCACTCAATATTTTGATGGTGCACATTATTAATATTCACTAATAGATTAACTACTTACCGTCAAATTTATTTATGTGATGAAACACTTTTAACTTCACTAAAAACGTCTGCGTCGATTGCCGGTCAGTAAAAAGTGCGAGGAACGCAAGGCATGCGAACAAAACGTAGGAAGTAGGAATAACGGACAATAGAAAAAGGAACGAAAAACGAACGAATGTTGTTGGTTTTTTTCTCTTGCGTTGCTCGCTTGAACGCGGATAGAACGAATGCAACGGCAAGCAAAAAACAACAAAACAAACCCAAAAGAAACGAACGCACGTATGATATGTTGTTGGTTTTCTTTCTGTGCAGCACTCGGTAAAACGTGCAGAAAACGAAAACGAAAGCAAAAGAACAACAACAACAGCATCGGTTGTTCACTTTTCGTTAATATCACTTTTCCACCTATTCATGTGTCGTATTCAAGCTCGAATGCGATAATTTTACGATACTTTCGCCTTTCGTATCACCTTTGAGCTCGAATACGATAGTTTTACGAACTCTCGCGCGACACTCGCTTCGTGGTGCAGTGGGTATATCATATTCAAGCTCGAATGCGATAATTTTACGATACTTTCGCCTCTCGTATCACCTTCGAGTTCGAAAACGATAGTTTTACGATACTCTCGCTCGACACTCGCTTTGTGGTGCAGTGGGAACACACAATATGTGTCGCAATAGTATCAGCAAGCCAACCCGGTAGTTGCAAAGTAAGCTACTCTACATTGCACGCAACTGCTGAGTACACAATAACCTAATTTTAATGAACACTACAAACTTGTTAACTAAGCTATTTTTACCTATAAATATTGTTACCTTTTGATCAAAAAATCAGTGTTTTAAGTACAAAGCTACCAGAAGCATTCGTAATTCTACCATCGCACCAAGCTGATCGCATCAAGGAATTCCCTCTCTGAAGTCCACCTGGTTATAAGTGCCAGTTGCGACGCCCTTTTAGTAGTCAGTTTATGTGCTGACTGCTTCCCAATCTTTACACAAACAGCTCCATTAAAAATTTTTATTTTTAATTTTCTATTATATTTAACGATAAAAAACAATAACAATTATACAAATTCACATTTTAGTATTCATCTCCATTATTAGTGCTTCATTCTAAAAGTAAAGATACATTTTACAAAATTTTAAATAAGTTTGGTTATGTTACTTACTATAGAAGTTACTCAATTTTCTTCTAGTTGAAAGTATTCATCTTTTGAAGCAATAACCTCAAGTCCATCCAGTTCTTCATAATCTTCGTCGGACTAATTCTGTGTGGAATCTGGATCATCATTTTCACATTGAATTTCTAAATGTGGTGCTTGTACGTAGTAGAGATATAACTTCTGCTGGTATGGTTTTCTTTTTGATTTTATTTGGTCGTTCTTTTAAATAGGTACTGGATAGCAACGGATCAGAACTATCCATGGATCTATTAAAAACGTCTGTAATATTGTCTAATCGACTGCATTTTCTAGCGTGGCCTCTTCTATCGCTCTTATATTATTTATTGCGGGATTCTGATGCATGTTCCCCAAGGCATCCTACAGGAACTAAACAAGTGTCTATTATTTGGTACCCATGTACTAAGACTTTGTGAACAGTGGGCGACATCGGATACCAAGGATATTTTTTCTGATATGCCACAAAAACTTTAGCACAGAAGTCTTAGAACTTTTCCGAGTTTATTTCGTACTCGCAGTTAATTGTTATTAGAATTGTATGAAAACTTTGTAAAATGTCATAATCAAAATCAAGAGTTGATGACAGTAGAGCTGCATTGGAAAATGCTCTTCTTACTGTGTTGCCGAGTGTTGTGAGTTTCCACTGCCATTTGAAAGAGGCTTGTCCACATTTAGGCCCATTTTTTTCATCACTTTTAATTGTAAAAGTCTTTTTCGTTCTTTTAGTTTAAGCTTGTCGTAGTCCTTGACATGCCACTTCTTAAGCTCAATTCTATATGAGATTTTTAAAACAAACTCGAAAAAGCGGATCCAAGCATGTAAAGGACTGATTCCATATTGAAGAGAGTGTGCCTTAGCCATAAAAGCCTTCGAGTTTATATCTTTAATGTTGAGCAATTGTTTTGGCTTCGCTCCACAGATTGGGCAAGACTGACAAGAGTTGGTGCCTGACAATATGTTTAAGACTTTCCCATCTATTAGTGTCATGTGGCCAATATACTCGACATATAAATACTTTTCTTTAAATTTATACAAAAATATTTGCATGTTGCGAATCGGGGCATCCAAATTTTCCTTATCTTCTAATATAAGGGAGGTAGTTTCCTAACTGAATTCAATCTTCAATGGGCGGCAAAATCTTACAGATTGCGGAGTCTTATTGCGTTTCATTTATCAATTTCCATGGGACAATTGTAGTAACAAACAGTGAACTGTCAATTGAAGGACTATCGTGGATCTGGAAACGCTGTTTGGATAAACTCTGGCCGGACGAACCATCATATCCATAGCTGAAGAATAACTTGTACTTGTAAATGTACCACGTTGGGAAGTGTTTCTAAAACCTCGTGTTGCAATTCAAGAATGCGAGAGGGGGCAATGATACAAGTGCCTTATTTTCAAAATATTCAATTCCTTTTGGCCTGAGTTTTAATTTAGAATTAAGTACGGCCGGATATGCCGGGTATATATCACATCCATGAATTTTAGCATTCCGTTGTATATTTATACTTAAAAAAAAAACCTCTTTACGAGTAGAAAGTCTAGTGACGAAAACAGTTTTATGCCCCAAAATTTCTGATATCCAATTTTGTGACGAATAATATTAATTTTTACATATAAATTATTTTAAAAAAAAATTTTGCACTCTGCACATTGCGCTAAAATGTTTCAGTTCTTTATATCAAATAAAACTCACTCTTTGCGAAGTGCTTAATGCAAAATTTGTTTTTAAAATAATTTATATGTAATTTATGTAAAAATTAATATTATTCGTCACAAAATTGGATATCAGAAATTTTGGGGCATAAAACTGTTTTCGTCACTAGACTTTCACCTCGTAAAGAGGTTTTTTTTTAAGATATCAGTAATTTTTTGAAAAAGACATCAGAAATTTTGAAATCGCAATAAATTTTTACAGTTAACTTTGTTAAAAGGTGTTTCTTGTTTGTCTGGCAACACTGGTTCCCTTTACAAACACACATGCTGCTATGAAACTTTGCTGCTGCTGTCCTATTCCAATTCGAAGTAAAACATATATATTTATTTAGAGGTAATATCGACTAATATTCGACTAAATCATGAATAGTAACCCTAAATATAGACCGATATTGAAAATTCATGAGTTTTTATGAATTGTTAATTGGTAGTTTAATAAAAACTTTATCAAAAGTTGGTGGCTTTTAAAGGAAATTTGAGCGACAGCGATTTCGTGAGTGGGTAATAATTATATTTCGACAGCTGACTTCATTTTTCTTAAGCCTAGCTTTACCCTACGGTGGAGAAGCGCGGCGAATTCGCTCTCAGAGCGAATGACGAAAGCTTTATTGCGCTCTCGCTTCGCCCTGAACCTAACTAACACTAGACTTCATGAAATACAACAACTAACTTAAATTAAGAAAAAATATAATAAAACAAGTGGGCGCGGCTACAGTCGAGTTTGCTCGACTGTTTGATACCCTGTTCCAGTCTCCATAAAATATAATATTGATTATAAAAGAATTAGTAATATGTATTTAAGCATATAAAACATAAATATTTAACGCCGCACAGTGGGGCCTTTGCTGATTTTACGTTGCAAAAATCGTAACTTTTGAACCAAATGAGATAATCAAATAATTTTAATGGCATATGATAGATTACTCTTCAACCTATGAAATTAGCACTTAAAAAGGTGCCACGCCCCCTACATACTTAATGAGGGGCTATCAAAGTTGAAAATTGTGAAATTTGTGAAAAAAAAAAAATTTTATGGCACCTAAAAATAAATATGTTTTAAAATTTTTTTATTTTTTTTTGTTTTATTTTAAGTGTTTTTATATTTAAAAATTACTTTCAAAAAGTTAAAAAAAAAAATTTTTTTTAAGATTTTTTTGAAAAAATTATTTTGTATTTTTCGGTGTAAATTATCAGAATTGCATATATCGACCTAATTCCTATTGCATTTTTATGATACACTAGTCCGATTTCAATCAAAGTGACATATTATGAATCTGGGGTAGTCTTATATATCCAGACCTAATTTGGTTGAAATCGGACCACTATTTCTTATAGCTGCTCACTAGATAATTCTGATAATTCACACCGGAAAACAAAAAAAAAATTTTTGAAAAAAAAAAATTGTTTTCAAATTTTTTGAAAGTAATTTTTAAATATAAAAACCTTAAAAATAAAACAAAAAAAATCGAAAATTTCAAAAAATATTTATTTTTAGGTGCCATAAAATTTATTTTTCACAAATTTCACAAATTTCAACTTTGATAGTCCCTAATTAAGTATGTAGAGGGCGTGGCACCTTTTTTAAGTGCTAATTTCATAAGTTGGAGAGTTATCTATCATATGACATTAAAATTATTTGATTATCTCATTTGGTTCAAAAGTTACGATTTTTGCAACGTAAAATCAGCAAAGGCCCCACTGTGCGCCGCCCGAATTTGATTCCGATATAGTGGTCCGATTTAAACCAAGTTTGGTCAGGATGTATGGGACTATCTCTTATGCATATTGTGTCAGCTCGGGGCAGATATCTCAAACAGTAAAATAGTTTGTTATACTAAAACATAATTTTCGACTGATCGTTCCTATCGCACCAATATTATATAGTAGTCCGATTTCAACCAAATTTGGTCAGGTCGCCAAGGACCATCCCGTTTGCATATTCTGTGAGTTTGGTTGAGATATCTCAACAAACAAACAAGTGGGCGCGGCTACAGTCGAGCTTGCTCGTCTATTGGATACCCTGTGCCAGTCTCCATAAAATAATAATATTGGTTATAAAGATTAATAATTTTTTAGATAAACATACGTATTTTAACCTGCTCGAGTTTGCTTCCGATATAGTGCTCGGATGCATATAATGTCAGATTGGCTCAGATATCTCAAACAGTGAAAGAGTTTGTCATACAAACACATGGTTTTCGACTGATCGTGGTCCGATTTCAATCAAATTTAGTCAGGATGCCTAGGACCATCCCGTTTGCATATTCTGTCAGTTTGGTTGAGATATCTCAACCAACGAAAAAATTGTTCATACTCGGACTTGATTTTCGACTGATCGTTCCTATGGCAGCTATATGATATAGTGGTCCGATTTCAACCAAATTTGGTCAAGATGTCTAGGACTATCCCGTTTGCAAATTCTGTCTGTTTGGTTGAGATATATCAAACAACAAAAAAGTTTTTCTTACTAAGACTTAATTGTTGACTGAACGTTCCTATGGCAGCTGTATGATATAGTCGTCTGACTTCGACCAAATTTGGTCAGGTTCCCAAGGACCGTCTCGTTTGCATATTCTGTCAGTTTGGCTAAGAAATCTCAACCAACAAAAAAGTTGTTCATACTGGGACTTGATTTTCGACTGATCGTTCCTATGGCAGCTTTATGATATAGTGGTCCGATTTCAATCAAATTTAGTCAGGATGCCTAGGACCATCCAGTTTGCATATTCTGTCAGTTTGGTTGAGATATCTCAAACAACAAAAAAGTTTTTCTTACTAAGACTTAATTGTTGACTGATCGTTCCTATGGCAGCTATATGATATAGTGGTCAGATCCAAATTTAAAAAAAAAACTTGATCTGCGTCCGTTATCCAGCTACCTACATACCAAATTTGAAGTCTCTAGTTATTATAGTCTCTGAGATCGACGCGTTCAAACAGACGGACGGACGGACAGACGGACGGACGGACAGACAGACGGACATGGCTCAATCAACTCAGCTGTTGATGCTGATCAATAATATATGCACTTTATAGGGTCGGAGATGATTCCTTCTGCCTGTTACATACATCACACAAATCTAATATACCCTTTTGACCATTTTCAATGGGCACAGGGTATAAATATATAAAAAAAAACGCCGAAGTGCGGCGACATAGGCCCCCATGAAGCCCAGTGCTTCATCCAACTGGAAGCCGTGCCAACTTGTGGATGGGCCTCCTAAACGCTCCTCCAGTTGGCGTCCTCACATCAGCGACGCGAACGGCGCACAGTGGGAGAAATGGCAGATTTAGCTCCGATTAATTCAAATTTCAACTTAAATATTTGCGCCAATATCGTTTTGTAATCGATAACTAATATATCAAATGAGCCTAAAACAATTTTCCTTTCCCTTTTCTCTCAATATTCGTACAGCTGCAGAGCTTCAAACAGACCATACGTTCCATCAGCTGCTGCAAACCGTTAAACCGGCCATTTTAAGCACGTGATTGAAATTAGCCTACAGCTTGTATATATTGTATTTTCATTCAAATTTTTGCTTATATATAAAGAAAGAGGTATGTTATTAATAACAAAATATGTGTTTGTGACCTGTGATTGTGTTTCGTCTAATAATTTAATATCCATTGATTGCTTGTAAAAAATGTAATGTTTACCAATGAACTAAACTTTCGTAGAGCTGAACTTCTAAAGGGCGACTGGGTTCGATATCATTGTATTTTTTTAAAATTAATCAATGTTTTCTACTGTGGAAATGTCCAAAATGAGCTGCATATTTCCGCATATTATTTTATAGTTCATTTTTTTTAGCTTCAATGTCAGTGTCCAAGCGAGTGCTGTTCAATGAATGGCTTACGGAAAGTGATACTTCGAAGAAACTTTTTGCAGTGGAGGCAGGTGTATGCCACGCACATAATTGACAAAATAAATATATCGAAGATGAATGCGCGAAAATAGCTCAGAAAATACAAAATTTCTCAAGAAAAATAGCTATAAAATGGAGAGAAAATCATAGAATTCGTTCCAATTTTGAAAAAGTCAACAAGCATTGGTTAGCTGATGAACTTGTGTTGGTAGACCTGAACTTAAATTCTGGACGACACGAAGTTGAGTTTCCTTTTCTAAAAAGGATTTACCAATAGATAAAGACATTATTGGTCTTATTTTAAAAGAAGAAGTGGATGAGGACCATTCAGATTGTTCCTCATCCGATATGGAATAGGGCTATAACTGGAAAAATAATTAATAAATAAAAGTTTTATATTAAACCAAAATATTGTTAAAGTTGTTTCTTTGTATAAAATGTAGTTATAAATTTAATAACAAAATCACATTTTTTTTAAAAGTAACAAATATATTTCTGCTATACTGATAATTTCTCCAACTTTACATGCGCGCATTTGCGCAAAAAAAAAATTCCAGGTAATTATATAGTTGTCAAATTCATACCAAAATTGGTAAAGATTTGCAAATATTTTTCTTAAAAATTAAAAGAAAAAATTGAATGAAAATTGCTAAAGAAATGCCTTAAATTTGGGCGAAACTGCTTGGGTATCAAGTAGAGCAGTTTTAGACAAAACATAAAAAAAAAAAAAAAAAAATGTCCACAAAAAAAAAATATTTCTGTATTGATTTTGAATTGTGGTATATTTACATACAAAAAAAAATTATCCGTAAAAAAATATCACAATTTTTATAGAAGTTATTAATTAATCGCCGCTAAATCTGCCGTTTCTCCCACTGTGCGGCGCCGTCCTCTCCGCGATGCACCGCCGTGACTCTGCCGATCAGCCACTTCTGAGGCGGCAGATTGTCCTCGGCGACGACCACCAGCTCTCCAACGACGACGTCTGGCGTGCGATGGTGCCACTTGCTCCTGGCTTGGACTCCCAGAATGTACTCCTTGGACCATCGCCGCCAGAACTGTCGCCTGAGCGACGAGACAACTCGCCATCGACTTAAGCAGGTCAGGCCCTGCTGGTCCGGGGCCCCTCATGCTGGCATCGCGGTCAATGGGCATCCCACTAATGCGTGGCCCGGTGTCAGTGCCTCGCCGTCGCTGGGGTCGTCGCTTAGCGCTCCTATTGGCCGTGAGTTGCCGTCAACAGCAGGCTGCCTACCGTCCGTAGGAGTAGGTGCTTTGCAGACTTCACACCTGCCTCCCACAGACCCCCGAAGTGCGGAGCCCTGGGCGGTATGAACGCGAATTCGCATCCGCTTCTTGATGCAAATTCGTGGATTGCGTCCGCCTCCTCCTCGACTCGGGCCCGCAACTCCCGAAACTGGCGACTTGCTCCGACGAAGTTCGACGCGTTGTCGCAATGGACGGTCTGTGGGACTCCTCGACGGCCGACGAACCTTTGAAAAGCCATAAGAAATGTATAAGTCGATAAATTGGATACAAGTTCTAAGTGAACCGCTTTGGAGGCGAAGCAAACAAACAGTGCTATGTGCGATTTATACGTAGGCTTTCCACGCATTCGAAAAGTCGGGCTAATTGGGCTACAAAAATCAACGCCACAAATCTAAAATGGGCGGAGTGCTCGGAGTCGGTCTGCTGGCAAATTGCCCATTATTTGGGTTAGCAGACGAGGCTTGCATTTAAAGCAAGGGATGCAGGATCTCACTGTCTGACGACAGACTTCTTGAGCGTTGACTAACCAAATTAGCTCACGAAGAAGACTCACGAACGCTCTTGGGCCAGCATGACAATTCGTCAAATGCAGGTATCTAATATAGCTTCTAGCAAATTGCGAGCTTTTAGGAAGGAGCATCGGAAACTTAGTGTTGGATATTTAGAATATGTATCTGTAATCAATAATATTAATCGATATGCAACATATGATAAGAACCAAGAACTGTGAACAATTAAACTAGATCATAAGAACAAGTAAATGAACACGACAAAGAAATGTCACTAATAAACCAGCGTGCTAAGGCACTACATATTGGCGACGAGTAAAACGATAAAAAAAAAAAAAGATAATACGGATATCTTGTGTGAAACAGTGTTTGCTACTAAAAAAAAAAAAAAAGAAAAGGAATAAAAGTGTACTTATGCTTAAATAAAAGACAAGACGATAATATCGCAACAGTTGTAAATACAACGCTAAAGACTTATAAATGCAAGACAAAGAAAACGAGCCGGCAGCAATGTCAAACATAACCACACTCTTGCACACCACCGCACTGCCAGAATTTTCACATTTGTCTGAACCATGGTGCATATGGAAAGAAAAGTTGGACATTCATCTTTGTGAGATAAACTGCACAGAAGAGAATTTGAAAAAGGCCGTACTTTTGAAATCCATCGGACCTGAGCCATATCGCTTGCTTCACAGCATATGCAGCCCAGAGTCTCCAGTGGCAAAAACCTACAAAGAACTGTGCCTAATGCTACAATCGCATTACACCCCACCAACGATCGTATTTTACGAAAGAAAAAAGTTTTACACTGCAACTAAATTAGAAAGCGAAAGTGCAACACAATGGTACGCCAAAGTCAAGGAGCTGGCAATAAATTGCAAGTTTGGAGAAAATCTAACTGCTTTTGTGTTAGATCGCTTCGTAATGGGACTGCCAGAAAAAATTTTTGAGAAATTATGTGAAGAAAATGAAACGCTAACGTTGGAGAATGCAGTAAAAAAAGCTGTCATAATGGAAACGAAGATGATAGCAAAGGGGACAGAAACAGCTAACGTCAACGCAGTCAACGAAGAACGGTACAAAAAGAACTACACGAGGTACAACAACTGCAACAAGGCAAGCAGCAACGGAGCCGGAGTAAAGAGCAACGAGAATGGAGGAAGAAGCAACGGAAGGAACAGCAAAACGGAAAAGACCACATGTTCGCACTGTGGATGGCGCAATCATACATCGCAGGCATGAAAATACAAAAACTGCAAATGTCACACTTGCGGAAAAGTGGGTCATCTTTCGAGCGTATGCAGAAATAATAAAAGTATCAATCATGTTGTAAAATCCAATGAAAGTTTAAGTAATTCGTTAATTAATAGTACTTCTATTTACAGTATAGCAACATCTAATAACATAAATGTATATACATTGCCAGTTAACATTGATGGCACTAACTATGAGATTGTTTGCGATACCGGATCTCCATGCACCTTGTTTCCTCAAAATTATGTGAGCTATGAACAACTTAAGAAGATCAAAAATTGCAACACGAATTTCATAAGCTACACAGGCGAAAAAATTAAAGTTTTTGGTGAGTTTTATGCAAATGTAAGATACAATGGCACCTCTAAACCGTTGAAAATAATTGTAACTAAAACTGACAGTCAACCATTGTTGGGAAGGGATTTTTTAAGAGAATTTAATTTTGAAGTTCAACAAGTTAGTCTGATAAATACTGAAAACATTTGTGAAGAAATTAAAAATGAATTTAACGAATTGTTTAACGGTGAGCTTGGTACATTCAATTTAAGCAAGATAGCACTACCAATTGATAAGAAAGCAAAGCCAATATTTTTTAAACCACGTGCTATTCCATTTGCTTGGAAGCCAAAGGTTGAGGAAGTGCTTAAGGAGCTCATAAGCAAAGGTATTTTGGAACCTGTTGAGCATTCAGACTGGGGCACACCCTTAGTTCCCATATTCCCATATCTGTGGAGATTACAAAGTCACAATTAACAAATGGTTAGTTGACTATAATTATCCACTGCCACGTATTGATGAGATTTTCGCAGCTCTTAGTGGTGGTGAAATGTTTACCAAATTGGACCTTTCCAGTGCATACAATCAGCTTGTATTAGATGAAAATTCACAGCACCTATGCACTTGGAGCACACACATCAGGACTCTGAAAATGAAGAGACTTCCGTTCGGAGTAAAACCAGCAGCCTCGATTTTTCAAAAGACCATGGAAGAAGTCTTAAACGGCATTCCAAACGTAGTGGTATACCAAGACGACATTACGGTTACTGGTAAGAACGTTTCTGAGCATGTCAAAACATTGAAGAGCGTTTTGAGCAAGCTACAAACTGTAGGTCTCAAACTCAATATCAAGAAATGTAAATTTTTGCAGGATAAAGTTTCGTATTTGGGGTTCACTATTGACAAAAACGGACTACAAAAGAATGCAGATAGATGCCAAAGTGTATCAAATTGTCCGATTCCAACAAACGTGACTGAAGTCAGAGCATTTATAGGAATGGCGAATCATTATTCCAAATTTATTCCCAATTTTACTCACAAGATCAGTCCGTTGTATGAGTTACTAAAGAAGAACGTAAAATTTAATTGGTCAACAAAGTGTCAGGATTCATTCAATGAAATGAAGAAAGAAATTGTTTCTGATCAAGTTTTAATTCATTTCGACAGTTCGCTACCAATCATATTGTCAACTGATGCAAGCAACACTGCAGTCGCAGGTATCTTGTCTCATCGTTTACCTAATAACACGATCAGACCAGTTTCATTTGTATCTCGAGCTTTATCTAAAGCAGAACAGAACTACAGCACTTTAGAAAAAGAAGCATTAGCTACAAAATTTTGTGTAATGAAATTAAGACAATACTTATTGGGCCATCACTTTATTTTAAAAACCGACCATAAACCTTTAAAATTTATTTTTGGAGAAGGTAAAGGGTTACCACAAATGGCCTCCGCCAGGGTTCAAAGGTGGGCGTTTATCTTATTAGGTTTTGATTATTCCATTGAGTATATTAAAGGAAAACTCAATGAAGCGGATGAATTGTCGAGAATTCCACAATCCGAATCAGCAGCAGAATCAAATGAGAGCAACTTCGTTAATTTCACTGAAACTAACAATCATTTGAACTTAACATTTAAGGAAATAGCAAAAGAAACCAGACGTGATCCTGTCTTTTCTAAAGTCATGCAAGCTATTAAGGAAAGCAAAATTGAAAATCTTGAAGAAAAAGAGTATGAATCTTTTAAAAATAAGGCTGTTGAATTGACAATAGAATATGATTGCATCCTATGGGGTCACAGAACAGTAGTTCCTCATAAGCTTCAGCAATCAGTCCTGGACGAACTGCATCGTTCGCATATGGGCATTGTAAAGACAAAAGGTTTAGCCAGATCTTATGTCTGGTGGCCTAAAATCGATTCTGATATCGAGACATTAATTAGACGTTGCAAACATTGTCAGGAACTCAGTTCAAGTCCTGAGAAGTGTCCGTTGATGCCATGGCAGCCAACTCAATCAGCTTGGAGTAGAATTCACGTAGACTATGCAGGCCCGATACAAAATTATTACTTACTTGTAATTATAGATTCGTTTACAAAACCAAGGAAATAACGTCAGCCTTTACTATAAGGGCGTTAAAAGAAACATTTTGGAGGTACGAGTTAGTAGACACACTTGTGAGTGACAACGGCAGACAATTCACGTCGAGTGACTTTAAGTATTTCACCGACAACAACGGAATAAAACATATTTTCACTCCTCCGGGTCATCCCGCTTCCAATGGACAGGCTGAAAATTTCGTTAAAACTTTAAAAAAATCTCTTTTAGCTTCATTAAACAGCAACAAGTATAGAGACTTTGACAACACACTCAATCAATTTCTATTTGATTACAGAAATTCTAATCACTGTACTACAGGTGAGAGTCCGTCAAAAATCTTTCTTGGTAGATCATTAAAGTCAAGATTAAGTCTACTTAGACCACCGCTAGTTAGAAATCAGATAATACAAAATCAGGAGAATAGCATTTCAAATTATAAGGGTAACAGAAAAGTTAATTTCAGATCGAATGAACCAGTATTTATTCGCGACTATAGAGATCCAAACAAACCAAAATGGTCAGAAGCAAAAGTTAAGCAACAACTTGGTCCAAGATCTTATATATGCATAAACAATCACAACAACAAGGAAATTAAAAGACATTGTAATCAAATGCGTAAGCTGCCACAAATTAATAATGAAGAAAATGTTGAACAAGTTGGTGATGGAGATATGGTCATCGATCAGCAACCTCAAGAACAAGCAACAGAAGAAGGTAAAATGAAACTAAGACCACGTAAGGATGGCAATGTAGTTAAGTAATTATGAAGCATGTACACTTATATATATATATATATATATATATATACATTATCATTAAATAAACAAGCAGTATCCAATGAAAGTATTATGAAATATCAACATTTATATGTATAATTACTATACATCATTATATAATTATTATTAACCAAACATGGATCATGAAATGAAAAGTATTTTGAATTTGAATTATATATTAATTATATTCACAATCCATTATAACATTAAGTATCAAAGTAAAAATCAAATAAAAGATATATGTACATGCAAGCTTAAGTGGAGGCGTGTTGGATATTTAGAATATGTATCTGTAATCAATAATATTAATCGATATGCAACATACGATAAGAACCAAGAACTGTGAACAATTAAACTAGATCATAAGAACAAGTAAATGAACACGACAAAGAAACGTCACTAATAAACCAGCGTGCTAAGACACTACACTTAGCATCATATGAAAGTGGAGCATTAGCATTAAAGGAGCACCAAGATCCGTTATACTCATGTATGAACGGATTGAGACGCTGTAGGCTATGACCTACACGCGTGCCCTTTCGAACTCTATCTATGTCACCTTTAAATTAAACTTGTTGGATGACTTCAACAATTTTCTCAAAAGCTTCTCTTCTTTCTTGTGCCGTAGGTATCTTCTCGAAAACTTCATTTTTGTTTTTACATTTCTTAATGAAACGGAACACATAAGCGAAAACTCTAAGCAGCCTGGCATGCGATGAATAAGTATCGATGGTTTCCAAAAGATCCGGGCGGTCTACCATAGCTGTCAGTCCAACAGCTGTTTTGCGTACCTCCAAAGTACGCATCTCGTCCGTCACCAGATGCTGGTTAACCGGCCAGGAATCTCTTAGTTCCTTTAGAAAGGAAGGACCATCAAACCAAATTGATGTGACCAATTCGTCTACATCGCAGCCTCTCGAAACTATATCTGCTGGGTTTTGCTTTGTAGGTACATGGCGCCATTCAGCGTTCTCTGTCCACTCTTGGATTTCAGCCACACGATTCGACACAAAGGTTGCCAAGGACGAAGGATGTGTCTTAATCCAATGAAGTGTAACTTCAGAATCAGACCAAAGAACCGTCCGTTCAATTGGTAATCTTATAAGATTTCTGACTCGGTGACAGAGATCTGCGAGAAGGTGAGCCGCGCACAACTCAAGTCTAGGAAGAGTCTTAGTCTTGAGGGGGCTACTTTGGACTTAGATGTCAGGAAGGAAACATGACAACCTTCTGCAGTATGACTGCGTATATACAAGCATGCGCATATACAGCTGCTGCCACGAGTTGTCCAAGCTCAATGGGATAGATTCATCCCAGTCTAGCTTTTGAAGCCAGAGCTCTTGGAGCAGGATCTTTGTCTTGATAATAAGAGGGCTTAACAGGCCAAGCGGATCAAATAACCGCGATGAAACCGAGAGAATGTTCCGTTTAGTCGCTCTAAGACCCATAAATGAATCGTCAATCTTAAATTGAAAGACGTCTTCAGTTGGCAACCACAACACGCCTAATGTTTTGGTTGTGTCAGACTATGAGATCGTTATCGGCTTAGCTGCATTTGTTGCGGAGAACTCAGCTGAATTCGAAAACCATTTGGTTAGCTCGAAACCTGCGCCTTGCAAAATTTGCGAAACCTCAGACTGGATAATCTGAAGGTTCTCTACGCACGCAGCACCAGTTAAGAGATCAACGACATAAAAATCGTGCCTGATAACGTCAGCAGCTTTTGGGTGTGACGATTCCACCATGTCACTAAGCTTTGACAAACACCGCATAGCCAAAAATGGAGCTGGCGCAGTGCCATTAGTTACGGTGTTTAACCTGAAGGACCTTAAAGAGTCAGATGAGTTCTTTCTCCACGCTACTAGCTGAAAATCGCGATCTGCTTCATGCACCATAACTTGCCGGTACATCTTTTTGATGTCAGCTGTCAGTGCATACTTGTGCAATCTAAATCGAAGCACAGTCGAATACAGCTCTTCTTGAATGGTCGGTCCAACCATCAAAAGGTCATTCAACGCAATTTGAGACGAAGTACGACAAGATGCGTCAAAAACAACGCGTAACTTCGTCGATGTGCTTTGTGGTCTTAGAACACATTGATGCGGAATGAAATAGTGAGAAGTACTTGGAATCTGGTCGCCTATTTCAGACATATGACCAAGTGAAAGATATTCTTCTATCTTATAAAAAAAACCTCTTTACGAGGTAAAAGTCTAGTGACGAAAACAGTTATATGCCCCAAAATTTCTGATATCCAATTTTGTGACGAATAACATTAAGTTTGACATATAAATTATTTTAAAAAAAATTTTTGCATTCGGCACTGCGCAAAACAGTGGTTTTTATTTGGTATGAAGAATTGAGACATTTTAGCGCAATGTGCCGAGTGCCAAAATTTTTTTTAAAATAATTTATATGTCAAACTTAATGTTATTCGTCACAAAATTGGATATCAAAAATTTTGGGGCATATAACTGTTTTCGTCACTAGACTTTTACCTCGTAAAGAGGTTTTTTTTATAAGATATCAGAAATTTTTGAATAAGATATCAGAAATTTTGAAATTTCATTCTATCAACTTTGTTTATTTTTTGTACAAGCTAAAACAAACTGTCTGCCAACACTAATTCCCTTAGAACACACATGCCAAGCGCAAAAGCTAGTAGCACTCTCAAACTCTGGCTGCTATGACACTTTGCTGCTGCTGTATGCATGCTACTGCATATGTACATGCAGAAGTGTGAAGGTAAAAGGTATATTCAGTTAACAGGTAATATCTTGCCCAAACGAAATTTGACGGCTATGTGTTATAGTCAAAAATGCGAAATTGAATTGCTACAACAAATAACATACAGTCGAACTTCCCTAACTCGAATCACCATTATCCAAAGAAAAGGTTCGAGTTAGGGAAATATTCGAGATATAGAGTTCTTTTTCCTAAGATTATTAATTTTACTGCCACTCATTTAATTCGAGTTACAGAGAAATTCGAGTTAGATAAGTTCGAGTTAGGAAAGTTCAACTGTATTTAAAACTTATTTGAAACGTAGATTTTTCTTAAATCGCCGAAATGTGGGGAAAAAAAACCTTATTTCACCTGAAGCTTTTTACCTGTGTTTTAAGCAAAAAAGTTTACAGCTAGGCTTAAAGCCCTTCAAAATACATTTCCAACGATATATAGATCACATCTGTAGCTTCTATTGTTTGGATGCTGTGGCTTTTGGCGATTTACATGTACATTAACATACTGCATATGTACATGCAGTAGTGTAAAGGTAAAAGGTATATTCAGTTAATAAGTAATATCTTCCAAACCCATCGGTAAAATTTTGTGTCATATATCAAAAGACGGGAAATATTACACACTACAACATATTGAAAGCTAAAAAAAATCGTTAGCGTCGTTTTCTCAAAAACCGCCAAAATCTGGGACAAAATATCTTATTTCACCTGTTGATTTTTACCTATGCACTTTAGAAAAAAAGTTTGAAGGTTTGCCTAAAAGCCCTTCAAAACACCTTTCCAACGATACATAGATCACGTCTGTAGCTCATATCGTTTGGATGCTATAGGGGTTTTAATTTTAACGGTTTTTAGCGATTTCCCGCTAAACTAGCTTTTTTTCGAAAAAGTCGTAGAACAAACGTTTCTAGATTTTTGATCGGGAACAAGTCCTCATTCAAACTTTTAAGCTAAATTTACGATTTGATCCAAACAAACAGACAAACAGACAAACAGACAAACAGACAAACAGACAAACAAACAGACTGACTTTTCATTTCGTTTTGAAAGGTGCACCAAAAATTTCAAAATTAATTATCTTCTGAACCAGTGATCGGATTTTGATGATCAAGGTGTCATTCGACGCGTATTTTTGATTAGAATAGTAAAAAATTAAAATAAAAATCAAAAAGGCTCCAACGGCCCCATTAGCTCCAATAATTTAAATTTTTCCCCTCCCACTTACACCTGTTTATCTCACGAACCAGGTGAGTTTCTAAAAGTCTTAGTATGCACATTTGTAAGTTAAGTTAATACCTTGCGATCGGTATATAACTCGACCTGATCGGACAGTCATAGCAAATTTTCCATTCTTCCTGTGTATATATGCTAGTCGCCTTCGCACCCTTCGTGCTGCTTTCGTCACTAGCGCGGACTGCCGTCCGCAGTGATAATCTTAGGAAAAAGAACTCTATAACTCGAATATTTCCCTAACTCGAACCTTTTCTTTGGATAATGGTGATTCGAGTTAGGGAAGTTCGACTGTATGTTATTTGTTGTAGCAATTCAATTTCGCGTTTTTGACTATAACACATAGCCGTCAAATTTCGTTTGGGCAAGATATTACCTGTTAACTGAATATACCTTTTACCTTTACACTTCTGCATGTACATATGCAGTAGCATGCATACAGCAGCAGCAAAGTGTCATAGCAGCCAGAGTTTGAGAGTGCTACTAGCTTTTGCGCTTGGCATGTGTGTTTTAAGGGAACCAGTGTTGGCAGACAGTTTGTTTTAGCTTGTACAAAAAAATAAACAAAGTTGATAGAATGAAATTTCAAAATTTCTGATATCTTATTCAAAAATTTCTGATATCTTATAAAAAAAACCTCTTTACGAGGTAAAAGTCTAGTGACGAAAACAGTTATATGCCCCAAAATTTCTGATATCCAATTTTGTGACGAATAATATTAAGTTTGACATAAAAATTATTTTAAAAAAAATTTTTGCATTCGGCACTGCGCAAAACATTGAGTTTTATTTGGTATGAAGAATTGAGACATTTTGGCGCAATGTGCCGAGTGCCAAAATTTTTTTTAAAATAATTTTTATATCAAACTTAATATTATTCGTCACAAAATTGGATATCAGAAATTTTGGGGCATATAACTGTTTTCGTCACTAGACTTTTACCTCGTAAAGAGGTTTTTTTTATAAGATTTTCAAATTATCTAGAAAGTGGGTCTCACATAACTGGTGCTCAAGTGTACGCACCTTTTTTACCGAAGGCAACTCTTCCAATGACCAGAATTTCTGCAATGTGGTGTCTATCGAGGTATAACAATCTTCTTGACAACTCAGATTTACTATCTGAGCCGTCTTCGGATCTGTAGGCGTAGTATAGCGCCCTGACACGATCCAACCGACCAGAGTTTTTTGCAGAATCGGACAATTCGGACCTTGTTTTATTTGACCGACAGAGAGCAGTTCAAAGAACGTTTCAGCTCCGATGAGCATGTCGATCTTCTGTGGCTTGTGGAAACATGGATCAGCCAACTGCAGGGATTTTCCAACCACAAACATTGACCGTGTGGTCAGGCTGATATCTAGAAATGGTCTTTAAAATCCACAAATACTTCACTTAGTATGTATCTTGCTCTTAACTTGTGTGTTGCATTGAGCAATTCCAAGCAAGCTGATACTAGCCTCTTCTCGACGCAGCTGCAATCACTGAGCTAGCTCGTCTGTTACGCAATTAATTTGCGACCCAGGATCAAGCAGAGCCCTGGCCAAAACGAAATCGCCACTTTTCGTTTTGACTTTAACAACTGCTGTAGCTAGGATCACACTATCAGACACATTCGCATGCATGGCATGTGATGTCGAAGGTTGATGCTGGGCGCAGTCAAGGGGTGGTGGTAACGCTCTAGTGTTAGAAACGGCAGCATATCTATGCAAAAGGGTATTATGCGAACGACTGCAAACTCTGCATTTGTTCGCTTTGCATTTTGCAACAGTGTGTCCTTTCCGAAGACAATTAATGCATAATGGAGCTGCCTTAGCAAACTCAAACCGCTTTTGCACTGATTGTGCGGCATATGCGGATCAATTCAATATTGAATGGTCTTCGGAACAACAATATAAACATTTAGGGGACACCCGGTCGTTTCTAGCACTGGCCACAGAACACGAGAACAAACTGCGATTATCACTGCGGACGACAGTCCGCGCTATTGACGAAAGCAGCACGAAGGGTGCGAAGGCGACTAGCATATATACACAGGAAGAATTGAAAATTTGCTATTACTGTCCGATCAGGTCGAGTTATATACCGATCGAAAGGTATCAATTAAACTTACAAATGTGCATACCAAGACTTTTGAAAACTCACCTGGCTCGTGAGATAAACAGGTGTTAGTGGGAGGGGAAAAATTTAAATGATTGGCCTTAAATGATTGGCCTTTTTAATTTTTACTATTCTAATCAAAAACACACGTCGAATGACACCTTGATCATCAAAATCCGATCACTGGTTCAGAAGATAATTAATTTTGAAATTTTTTGTGCTCTCTTCAAAACGAGATGAAAAGTCAGTCTGTTTGTTTGTGAGTTTGTAAGGATCAAATCGTTGATTTAGCTTAAAAGTTTGAATGAGGACTTGTTTCCGATCAAAAATCTAGAAACGTTTGTTCTACGACTTTTTCGAAAAAACGCTAGCTTAGCGGGAAATCGCTAAAAACCGCTAAAATTAACTATAGAAGTTACAGATGTGATCTATATATCTTTGGAAAGGTATTTTGAAGGGCTGCCTTAAATCACTTTTTTATATGTTATAGACAATTCAATTCCGCGTTTTTTGACATATAAAACATATCCCTCAAAATTCGTTTGGGCAAGATATTACCTGTTAACTAAATATACCTTTTACCATTACACTACTGCATGTACAATTGCAGTATGTACACTGCTTGCAGCGCAATGCGGAAATAAACTGCTTGCAAGTGGTGAATTCTTTTTGCGGCAGATCAAACATTTTGTAAGTCCTATTACAGCAAGATAGAAATATATTTATAAATATATATAATATATAATTTTTCTGGAATACATAGGTAAAAAACAACAGGTGGAAAAATATTTCTTTGACGATTTAAGAAAAATCTACGTTTTAAATCACTTTAAAATATGTGATATATAGGCAATTTAATTCCGCGTTTTTTTACATATAACACATATCTGTAAAAATTCGGCAAGGCCCTACCTATCTATATATATAAAACTCTTTGTCCTGACTCACTGACTGACTCACTGACTGACTCACTGACTGAGAATCAACGTGCAGCCCAAACGGTAAAAGATAGAAAGCTGAAGTTTTCACACAACATAGGTGAGATAATTTCATCGTGCAATAAGACGGCGTTTTGCGAAATTCGACTTGTAAGTGGGTCAACATCAAGGTCAAAGGTCACAGAATTGCTTAGTATGAAAAACTTTTTTGTTTCTTAAGATATCTAAACCAAACTCACAGATTCTATGTTTGGGGCTGTCTCTAAAATTCTGGCCAAATTTGGTCAACGTCGGGTTACTATATCATATAGCTGCCATAGGAAAAATCTGATGAAAATAACCGTTAGAATGAAGAACTTTTTCGTTTCTTAAGATATGTCAACCAAACTCACAGATTGTATGTTTGGGACTGTCCTTTACATTCTGACCAAATTTGGTCAAAGTCGGTTTACTATATCATATAGCTGTCATAGGAACAATCGGATGAAAATAACCGTTAGTATGAAGAACTTTTTTGTTTCTTAAGATATCTGAACCAAACTCAGAGTTAGTATGTTTTTGACTGGCCTTTACGTTCTGACCAAATTTGGTCAAAGTCGGATTACTATATCATTTAGCTGCCATAGGAACAATCGGATGAAAATAACCTTTAGAATAAAAAACTTTTTTGTTTCTTAAGATATCTCAACCAAACTCACAGATTATATGTTTGGGACTGTCTTTTACATATTGACCAAATTTGGTCAAAGTCGGATTACTATATCATATAGCTGTCATAGGAACAATCGGATGAAAATAACCTTTAGTATGAAAAACTCTGTTGTTGTATGAGATATCCTAACAAAACTCATAGATTAGCTCTTCTTGCTAAATTTTGACATTTTCCCCCAAATTTAGCTTCTTCCCGCCAAATTAAGCCTTTTCCCGCCAAATTTAGCCTTTTCCCGCTAAATCTAGATTTTTCCAGCTGAATCGACAAATCTGACTTTCACCTAAGTCCAATTACCGGGGAAAAACATTAAAACACTATAGTTAAATATTTGCGTTTTTCGTCAAAAAATGATATATTATATTAATTTGTTAAACTGGACTACTAAAGATGTTCTTTTTAATTTAGCGAGCGAAGCGAGCTGGGGGTTGGCGAGCGAAGCGAGCAGTATGAAGTTGTTAAGCCGGACAACAAAAGACCTTCTTTTCAATTTTGCGAGCGAAGCGAGCTGGGGTTGGCGAGCGAAGCGAGCAGGGGGCAGAGCCCCCTAGTAGTTGTATAAAAGTAAACCAAAACATTTAGCAGACATATGTACATTAAAATTTATTAATTGAATATCTACATAAGTATATAAAAATCAATTTTTTGGTTAAAATTTATAAAAAAAAACTTGTACACAAATGGCCTTATGTTCATCAGACGCTCTTGACCTGCAGTCCATGCTTCATATTCCACTCCGTCCAGTAGATGATCCGGCTGCTATTTGCCCGGCATCACAGAAGCAGCAGTAGAGGCTGTTCTTCACCTTGATTATGGTGATATTATTGTTGTTGTACATCGCGGTGTAAATGGCATCGCTTGTCGTTGCTGTTGATGTTGTTGGGCGCCCTGGGCAGCTGTCGATGATAGTTTAGCTCTTTCAGTCTCTTTGATAACGTTACTGCTGCTGCTGCTCAATGGTTGGTTCAATACTTGGTTGCTGCTGCCACATGCGGCATTGATTGCTGATGCTGGTGCAACTGCAGCACTTGCGCTGCTGCCGTTGGCCAATTGAGTGCTGACCAAAGCGGAGGCGGTGAGGCTGGCGCTTGTCTGTTGGAGGACTGACTGATTGGAGGCGGCGACTGCTTGCAGCACTGACGAATTCATGTTGTGGTGCACATCTGCAAGAAAATGACCAGTAGCACGTTACAATTTAGTTAGTTTACATTTTGTTTGGGCAAACTTACCATTTTCCATGCTGCGGCGTCGGACTTTTCGACGACGACAAGATGGACTGGAGGAGCCTTCGCGTGAACCAGATGCATCATCATATACATCCATGGCACCAGCACCGCCAGTTGTAATACGCGCACTCTTTGTCTGCTCCAAAGTATATTGGCCGCTCAGCTTGACGCGATAGTGTACATCCGATTTGGGAACTTGTTCCGCTACCGCGACTACTACGATTGTCGGACAAACCCTTGATCTACAGCGATTCAGCCGCTTTGAGTAGCGCGGAAAATAGATCCTGCGAGATGTTGACCTCGTCTCGGTACATATAGTCTTTCATGCCGCGCAGTTCCTGATACTTGGCATCCTTGAGTATGAAAATTAGATGTTTGTCGTACTGCTCCTGCAGCAATGTGTAAACATTATAATAAAGTAAATTAAAAATTATGATCTCTTCATAATATATGTGAAATATTTTATTGACTTACCGCAAAGTAGGAACTGCATGGTGATAATACCACTTTCTGGGCTTTGAGAAACTTATCCTCATTTTCCAGCAAAGTGTCAAATACGCTATTCACGCAAACAAAACTGTTGATCGTCATTTGACATTGTTTTTTCACACTTATTGCAAGAAAAAAGTTCTATATATGACCGCTTAGCTTTTGTTTTGATTATTGAAGCTTTAGTTAAATCCCTAGGGTTGCCACCCCGTAGAAATTTTGGCCACCAACAAGGCAAAACCACTTGACTTATCGAAATCTGCCCTAAAAGAATAAACAAAAAATTATCGGGCATGCCGAAATTCATACTGCAACAAGCTAATTTAAAATTTTTAAAATGTTAAATAAGTATGATATTGTATGTAGCTAAGAAAGATTTTTTATGTTGGGCCCACATTGAAGTTATAACTTCATTCCGTTCCATTGGTCCATTCTTAAAAAATAGTATCGCATGGACGTGTCCATCTCTAATCAATATGTACACTCCTGCCCAAAACTATACGACACCTCAATAATTTTTGTTTCGACCCTCGCAGGAGCAGGGGAAAGCAAAATGAAACAAAACAAAGTAAGCAGATTAATAGCAGAAAGAGTTCTGTACAAGATGCGATGTTCTTATCTCTCATTGCATCTCTCATTTTCGACTAACGGGAAAAAAAGCACAAAAGTTCTATTTTTGGCTTGCCTGCAAGTGTATCAAAACTATACGACACATTTGAATTTTCTTGTATTTACTTATTATTTTATTTTAAATTTAGTACATTAATATTATTTAATAGTTAATGGAGCCCCCTTAAGCTTTCGCCACCTCAAAAAGTCTTTTTGGCATTGAATTTATTAATTTTTTAAGTAAATTTTGGTCTAAAAGGGACCATTGTGCCAAAATTTCGTTTTTGAGGCTTTTAACGTTCTCAAATTTTTTGTTGTTAGCATAGACTCGCCTGGCCAAGATACCCCAATTATTTTCTATTGGGTTTAGGTCAGGGGAGCAAGCTGGCCAGTCCAATACACTAACGGAGTGCTCATTAAGAAAGCGCTGAGTCTCTCTGCTGGTGTGGATAGATGCATTGTCTTGCATGAAAATGGTCTCTCCTTCTCCATTTTCTTCCAAAAATGGTAGGAGACGATCTTCGAGTACTTTTTTATAATCTCCACTATTCATCAGCGAGCTGGTGAAGCTTAGGTCAAGCGTTCCTGAATTGTGAAACGCTCCCCAAACCATTGCGGATCCACCTCCAAAATTCCGTTTAGAAAACATAAGGGGATCCTTACGGAGATCTCGCCAATAGTGACGAAAGCCATCTGGGCCGTCAAGATTAAATTTTTTCTCATCAGAAAAAATGATCTAAATGAAAAATATTGAACAAAGCTTCATAAACAAAATAAAGTTAAAATTTCATACCGAGGCCCAGTTTCTCTCTAAGTTGTTTTCCACAAACTTGAGTCGAGCTATTTTGTGGTGGGGTTTTAGGAAATGAGCCTTCTTTAAAACTCCTCGGACAATATTTTCCGACGACTGCAGCGTCCGCCAAACAGTCATTCGCGACACAGGTTGACTGCAACATGCAGCAAGCGTGGAGCACGATTCAAATGAGTTGCTCGCCTTGGATATTATGCGACGTTTATCACGCTCTGAGAGCTTTGGTTTTCTTCCTGTGTTATACTTTTTACCGTATTTACTGGGATCACTTAAATATTTTGCAATAACGCAGCGTGTACGACCCAATTTGCGCGAAATTTCGCTTACATTAAAGCCAGCTTCATTGTAAGCACTTATTCTTGCCTTTTCTTCTTCGTCTAACACACTACCGAGCGGCATTTTATTAAAAAAGTATTAAATTTTAAACAGAAATAGAAAAAAAATTAATTGTCACTTAAACTTTCTCTTCAGCCGCTATAACTCAAATGTGTCGTATAGTTTTGATACACTTGCAGGCAAGCCAAAAATATAACTTTTGTGCTTTTTTTCCCGTTAGTCGAAAATAAGAGATGCAATGAGAGATAAGAACATCGCATCTTGTACAGAACTCTTTCTGCTATTAATCTGCTTACTTTGTTTTGTTTCATTTTGCTTTCCCCTTCTCCTGCGAGGGTCGAAACAAAAATTATTGAGGTGTCGTATAGTTTTGGGCAGGAGTGTATAACAAATGCAAATTGTCAAATTAATTGTTGAAATCGGCTGGGCCAAAGTGTTTATTTAATTTATAAAGAAAAAACAAACAAAATAATTTTTCTAAAGTTAATTATTAAACATAAGCGTGCCATTCAACAATGAGCAAAATAATATACATGTAAGTAAAAATATCAATAAATAACATATTAGAAAGAGTGAATGAAAATTTTTGTGTATGTGTGATGATGAAGACTTCAGTAATAGATTTGTAGATCTGTATTGACCTTGTACAATTCTGACCTTGGGAGACTCGAAAGATCACATGCTAGGAAACAAAAGTTGAGATGCAGGTTATTTTTATAGACAGGGCTAACCAGCTGATTTATACAGTGATACAGTGACTCCCAAATTATTTAACTCACTAGTTTTACATACTTCATACTTTAAATGAAGTTTTATTTGATCGAAAGGAGATATTAATAAAATTAGAACGTTAAGCATAATATTTTCATGTTATATTATCTAATAAAAAAATGAATTGCATTAAAATACATGTAGATAAATGGATCATTGTGAATTTTGCGTGAATGAATATTGTGAGTGAATGGGATTGTGTTTACTAATCTTTTAAATTTTTGGTATTAACAAATATTAATGTTATTATCCATTTTTCTTTTTCAGGCGAAATTATTGGCGATTGATAATTTAGTTAATAGTTTTAAGAGAAATTTAATCGTAATAAATTGCAAAAAAAAAAGTAAAAGAAAAATCAATGAAACAAAAAGAAAGAATATTGAAATGAATGAAAATTAAAAAAAAAATTACAAAAAGAAAAAAATTGATAAGAAAAACACAAGAGAAAAAAATGACAAGAGAAGAAAATATATAAAAATATTATCAAATGAAATAATAAGAAACCAAAATAAACAAAAAGAAAAAATTGACGAGAAAAACAAATATAAAAAAACTTTTAATTTATAATATATTAATAAAAAAAAATTATTAAAATTTATGAAAAATCAAATTATTTTGAATTGCAAAAAAAAAAAAAACAAATATATTAAAAAAGAACGAATATTAAAATTCAAGAAATTTAAGTTTAAAAAAAATTGATATTGTAATAATAAAGTACTTTAAAATATAAACAAAAGAAATAAATATATTATAAAATAAAAAATACAAAACTTTATCAAAAAATTGAAAAAGCTGTATAAAAAGATTTTGATTCTTTATTTGAAAGGTATATTTAAGAAAAAAGTACACACAATTAAATACAAATGAATTTTTTCTTTAAAATGGCTGGGCGTCCTGTTAAGAAACCGCATCATTTTAAGAGAAAGCTTATAAACGAAACTGACGGTGTAGATCGTAAAAAGGTTAAAATAAATGATGATTTAGAAATTGAATCTGATCAAAAGAAAACATTTTCAGACAAAGCAATAAGATCGCAAATGAATAGGGATTTAGAAACACCTAAACGTACTTCTCAAAGGATAAAATATGTTTAAAAAAAACTTCGTTTAAATAGGGAATCAGAGACACAAGAACAAAGGCAAAAAAGAATTAAAACAGAAAAAACTAGGGCTGTAACAAATAGAGCTTTAGAGACGGAGGAAGAAAGACTTAAACGCTTGGAAAAAGATGCAAAAAGGGCTACTTCCAAAAGAGAAAATGAAACAGAAGATCAGAGAGTTGAACGAATTGAAAAAAAGCGCAAAGAATTATATTAAACAGAGCCTTAGAGACTGATGAAAAGAGACTTAAACCCTTGGAAAAAGAAACGAAAAGGGCAATATCGAACAGAGAAATCGAAACAGAAGATCAGAGAGTTGAACGAATTGAAAAAGAAGCGCAAAGAATTATATTAAACAGAGCCTTAGAGACTGATGAAGAGAGACTTAAACGCTTGGAAAAAGAAGCGAAAAGGGCTATATCAAACAGAGAAAACGAAACAGAAGACCAGAGACTTGGAAGACTCAAAAAAGACGATCAAAGAGCTGAAATAAATCGGAATTCCGAGACTGAAGAACATATAATTCACAGACTCGAAAATCAAGCTCTAAGAAAACGAGTCAATCAAATGCACAACAATCAAATTTCAACAATAAATCAAACCAAAAAACTGGTAAATAAATCAAAAAGAAATGTAAAAAATGTTGAAAGTATGAGTATAAATGAACAAAAAGGTTCCGACTTTATTAGTCTTTTGAATGTGTTTCAATTAAAAAAAACTATTTATGATTTGGTAAACAATACGATTAACATAGTAGGTGATCATATACATAGAGCTGAAGTTGAAAAAAATATTTCAATAATTTTTCATCACAGAAAAACCATAATAAATTCGTTTTGTAAAAATGTATGCATTCTTAAAGAGAAATTTATGATCATTAAAATAAATATGGATTCCACTTCCAATCCAGAGTTTTCTTTAATATTTGGCCCATCAGTGCATACACGACACTCGGAAGCATATTTTTCAAGCGCATCGTACAATCCTTTCAAACCAAAAACAACTTTAATTTTAAACTCGGAGGGAAGAGCTGAAAATATTTTCGAAAATGAGCAACATACCATTGAAAAATGGAAATGCAATCCAGAAATATGCAATATTGATAAAACGACAATATCGCACCAATATATTTCACTTATAACAACTATCATTAGTTTGAAACATGAAGAAATTCTCGGATTTTTTAAAAATATTGACAAATGCTCAAACAAAGTTGACAAACAAGAGTTACCCCAACAAAAATCGCCCGAAAAAAAAAGATGATGTCTATGACTACGTTAAAAAATTAGGAAAGGGCCACTAGGACTATTGCTATGAGCATGTGAACAATTTTCATTCTGTCTTGCATTTTATACGACGACTATCTCCACATTTTACATATATTTGACAAATTTTAAAATTAATATCAGTTCTCAATAAGCAGTCGAAGTGTTCAGATGTGTAAATTAAACCGCGGAACATCTAACTCAACTCATAGAGCTTTATCAATCTTTGCTATCAAACACTCTTTACTTTAACTTCGCTCCAATTTCGTGAACACTAACAACAACAAAACATAATAAAAAAAAGCGATTAACCGCGCAAAGCGCAAATAATGCACCCTACAATGGGACAGCCTCCAGATCCTCCCGACTTGCCTAAGCTGTACAGCACTTCAACAAACAACTCAACAATGGAATTTTCCAACGGACCCAAATATCTAATAATGGAACGAGTAGTGAACAATATTACAAATAACAACAACGAAAACAAAACCATAAATTTACTTGCACTACACGATCTTCCAGAATATATAGCAATTGGATACCAGAGAACCAAGGTTCGCACCTATATACCGCTCCCAATGCGTTGCCATAAATGCTTACGCTTCGGACATACTTTGAAAGTATGCCAAGCAACAGATAAAATTTGCACAACATGTGGAAACAAGCAACACTGTGAAATTGAAGAAATGGATAAGTGTACAAACGGACTACAATGCGTAAACTGCAGTGTGAATAACCTGAACCACAATCACTCTACATTTGATAGAAAATGTCCAGTTTTTTTGAAAGAACAGGAAATCATTGCCATTAAAACTACATTAAAAATCGACAACAAAGCTGCACATGCAGTATATAAATCCAGACATCATGGAGAGACAACATTTGCTACAGTTCTTAGTAAAAATTCTCCAGCCTCTACACCTAAACCAACACCGAAACCTACAACCGTCGATGATACTTCAGCATCGCCTTCTAAGCCCATCCAACGCACTGTATTAAACTATGACGATATAAACGATCTAATAGAAGATACCAACAAACTCATCAATACAAATGGCACCTCAAGCAAAAAAATTAAAATCGCGCCAAGATCTACTTCCAGACGCACTCTTCGACAACTTAAGATGACTAACAAAAAACCTAACTTCAGTCCAACAAGTAATTCAAATTTGATATCAGAATCAGAAGAATCTATGATAGACGATGATCACTCAATCAATTTAACTTAGCTATAATTTTACTCAATTATATAGATCCTAACAAATAGTACCAAATAATATTAATACTTAAAAGATATTTTAAACAAAATAAAAATTTTATAAAAATGTCTTTGAAAATCCTACAATGGAATATCAAAGGATATGTTAATAAATATAGTGAGCTTTTAATATTGATAAAAGAACATAAGCCCCACATTATTGCAATACAAGAAACACACATAATTGACAACAATAACCTACCAATTCCAATAAATTATGAATTAATAACAAGCACTGCATCCAATCGATTTGGTGGAGCAGGCATACTTATTCACAAGTCGATTCAATATTCTGAAATAAATCATACAAACGACTTAGAAACAGTTGCTTTAGAAGTTAGTTCTAAACAGAAACTATCCATTTTTTCCACATATATTCCACCAAGTAAATCTTTTACTAGTAGAAACCTTGAAGATATCTTTACTAATCACTCTACACCTTCAATAATCACAGGAGATTTCAATAGTTGGCACGCCAACTGGGGGTCCACTCAAAACAACAAAAGAGGTAACATTTTAGCAAAATTTATTGAACAATCTCGTTACATAATATTAAATGACAAATCACCAACACACTATACAACACATAACACATTTACACACATTGACATATCTTTTTGCTCCCCTCAAATTGCACCATTAGCTGAATGGACTATTTTGAACGATCTATGTGGCAGTGACCATTTTCCAATTGTTATATCCCTCTTTCCAAACCCCAAAATCGTAAATATATCTAGACCCTATTTTATAACCAAAAACGCAGACTGGAAACCCTTTTCTACTACGACAGACATTTTAAATGACAAATTCCCCATTAACAATTCTGTTATCAAAGAAGCCGCTACTATAAACAAAATTATTTTAATAAGCGCTCATAAAAACATACCAAAAACTTCACCCAATAAATAAATAAAACTTTAAGTGAACTAAGATATAAAAAAAAAAAACAGAGCATGGAGAATTTTGAAACGACACATCAACAACGAAAACATAATAAACTACAAACAAGCTAATGCCAGATTTAGAAGACAACTTAAGATTAGCAAAACAGAATCCACCCATACATTTACTTCGACAATAGAGCCATCTACCCCAACAGCCAAGACTTGGGCAAATATAAGACGTTTCTGCGGATTAAATCCCGTTCAAAATATTCACTGTCTACACAATCCACTCAATAATGAAACAACAACATCCTACAATACAATGGCAAATATGTTTGCAAATTACTGGTCACAGTTATCGGATGATAACAATTTTAGTAGCCATTTCTTAACAAATAAATATAATATTTTAAATACCAATTATATTTTATCGAAATCAGCCCAATTAATAGAAAAAAACATCACACTTATAGAACTTCAAGCCAGTCTGCAATCCTTAAAAGGTTCTACACCTGGTCTAAATCGAATATCTTACCCCATGATTAAAAACAGTTCACACACCACGCAAGAAAGAATCGTAAGACACGTTAATAATATTTTCAGTAATTTTATACCACAGAGTTATAAGACTAGTTTAGTCATACCAATACACAAACCAAACTTAGATTAAATGCAATTATCCTCTTATAGACCAATCTCATTAAACTGTTGTCTATCTAAAACATTAGATAAAATTATAGCTAGAAGAATTTGGTGGTTTGTTACACAAAATAAACTTCTACACCCTAACCAATTCGGTTTTAAAAAAGGAAAATCAGTAACAGAGGGTCTTCTCTATGCTGATTTTCTCATAACAAAATCATTAGCTTCTAAAAAACACACTTCACTCATCACCCTTGACTTTTCAAAGGCTTTTGATAAAGTGGGTGTTCACACAGTAATTAATCAATTGTCGGAATGGAAATTAGGACCTAAAATTATAAAATATGTTCAAAACTTCATGTCAAATAGAAAACTTGCTGTAAGAATTGGATCACAAACTTCGAACATTCTTCCACTACACAATGGTATACCACAAGGCTCACCCATATCTGTCATTTTATTTTTAATTGCATACAATAGACTTTCCAAAATTATTTCCATGCAAAAAGAAATTAAATTCAGTGCATACGCAGATGACTTCTTTTTGATAATCAATTTTAACAGAAAAAACAATATTAATTATAGCCTTGATAAATTATTCCAAAATATAGGAAAATGGTGCTCATATTCTGGAGCTGTTTTGTCACTTAGCAAATGCCAACATCTACACATTTGCAGAAAGCTCAATTGCAACTGCAAAATATCCTGTAATAACATACAAATACCTTCAGTATCTTCAGTTAAGATTCTGGGCTTAACTATAAATAAAAACTACACTTGGCTATCACACATCAATAATCTAAGATCTTCACTTTCAAAAAGCCTAAATATAATTAAATGTCTTACTAGTAAAAGATTTAACTGCAATACCCATACCTTAATTACTATATCAAAAGCAATATTAATATCAAAAATAGACTATGCTTTATTTATTTATGGTTACTCACCCACATCAATTTTAAACAAAATTAAAACCCCATTTAACGCTGCTATTCTACACCAATAAATAACATGTTGTTTGAGGCCAATATTCCAAATATAGAACTTAAACGCAATCTTACAACAGCCAAACTCTCCAAGAGCCTTTTAAACTCTTCAGATACGCCGTTAGCTAACATGGTCAAACATTGCAAAATAAGCTCTAATAAAAAACTGATATCATCAATTGAACGTTCAATCCTAATATTAAAATCAGACAATCTTCCTTATTTACCCTATAAAACAACCTTTCTTCAACCCCCTTGGCTATTACCTAAACACTCAATAAATTCTTCACTGCGAATACACAACAAACAAATTACGCCACCACACATATATAGACAACACTTCTCTAGGCTCAAAAACGAATACAATAACCATACCTTTATATATACTGACGGATCACAACAAAATAATGTAACAGGTTATGCTATAACTACAGAAGCACACACACTAAAATACGGTAACCTACCTCATTACTCATCAGTCTTATCTGCAGAAATAATTGCAATTTTAGAGGCACTGAATTTTGTTAAATCCAGCAAAGGTTCATTCTTGATTTGCTCTGACTCTTTATCTGCTTTAGATTCTATATCTAATATAAATAACACAGATTACAATGCGTCTTTAATTAGATCCTTACTAACTACCCTTTCACATAGAGTAACATTAATCTGGATACCAGGACATGTAGCGATTACTGGGAACGAACTAGCTGACCATATGGTTAAAGCATCAAAGCTAATGCCCTTAATTTATACACATAATTATAACACCAAAGACTTCAAAAGATACTTTAAGAATCAACTTGCTACTAAACTAAAAAACAAAATTACAAGTTGCAATGCATTTTATCGCAATCTTAACCAAAACTCAATTCATATACACGACTACTTAAACAGAGCATCACAAACCAAATTAACCCGACTTGATCAAATCAAAATTATCCGACTTAGATTGGGACATACGAAATTAACTCACCAGCATTATATAGATCAAAATATATCACCTTTATGTACCCTATGCAATTCTAACAATAACATCAATGTAAAGCACATACTAGCTTGCCCCAGCTTAACAGCTATTAAACGAGCCATTTTTGAACAAAATAATCCATTGGACATACTGGCTAATCCATCGGAAGAAAACATGCATAAAATCATTAAATTCTTAAAAAAAGCGCAATTATATAACGATATTTAAAAATTGCAATCACACAATTATATTTATCAACATTGTACACATATACTACACAAAAAAAAAAAACTTTCCAATTATGTAAATATTATTTAGACTTAAAACTACATCTCTACATCTGTACATATATTTTTCATATAATCAAACTTTGTTAATAGCTAATTCTAGACATAAGATATTTTTGTACTAAGTTTCTAGCTGAAGGCCGTAGCAGCCATTGCTAGCAATCATACTTATCATAAGGTTTAAACTTTATGATTAGTTTATAAATAAATAAAATAAAATTAATATACTCAATAAAAGTTGATTTGCGTAAAATTGATAATTTAACTATTGGACTGTTAACAGAGAATATTAATGAACTTAAAAATACAGCTGATCAGATAAATTTGAAAACCAAAAGTTATTCGGTAGACTCCTTTCCCTTTAAGCATAGTACGCAAACTCAAAAAAAGGGCTGGCGTAAGCCCAAACTCCATATAAAAAAAACGCTGGCGTAAAATCAAGAAGAAGAACTTGACATCCATTACGCTCGGGTGTCCGCAGACTAAATAAAATAACAGAGCTGTTAAGTAAAATAACAGAATGGGCAGCACTGCTTGAAACAGCTGACAGGCCGAGCGAAACATCAAACTGTTTAGAGTTTTGCTATCTATCTATCTCACTCTCTCACATAACTTCAAAAAAATGGCTGGAACTTCGACTAAAAAAAGCAGCAGATTAAATCTCTTTGAGACTGCGGACAAGATTCTGCTTATAAACGAGGTGGAGAAGAGGCCCATATTCTGGGACTTAACTGATAAGAAGCATTTTGATTCAGTTATGATAAATACTGCATGGGAGAGTGTGGCCGAGACGCTTAACAGAAGCGGTAAGTTTTATTGAATTAGAAATACATTAAAAATGTATTAAAATATCACTGCGGACGGCAGTCCGCGCTAGTGACGAAAGCAGCACGAAGGGTGCGAAGGCGACTAGCATATATACACAGGAAGAATGGAAAATTTGCTATGACTGTCCGATCAGGTTGAATTATATACCGATCGAAAGGTATCAATTTAACTTACAAATGTGCATACTAAGACTTCTGAAAACTCACCTGGTTCGTGAGATAAACAGGTGTAAGTGGGAGGGGCAAAATTTAAATGATTGGAGCTAATGGGACCGCTGGAGCCTTTTGGTCAACATTTTTAATTTTTTAATATTTCTCATAAAAATACGCGTCGAATGACACCTCAATCATCAAAATCCGACTACTGGTTCAAAAGATAAATTATTTTTAAATTTTTGGTGCCCTTCTCAAAACGAGATGAAAAGTCAGTCTGTCTGTTTGTTTGTTTGTTTGTTTGTTTGGATCAAATCGTTGATTTAGCTTAAAAGTTTGAATGAGGACTTGTTCCCGCTCAAAAATCTACAAACGTTTGTTCTACGACTTTTTCGAAAAATCGCTAGTTTAGCGGGAAATCGCTAAAAACCGCTAAAATTAAAACCCCTTTAGCATCCAAACTATAGAAGCTACAGATGTTGTTTATATATCGTTGGAAAGGTATTTTGAAGGGCTTTTAAGCATAGCTGTAAGCTTTTTTGCTAAAGAACACAGGTAAAAAGCTACAGGTGAAATAAGGTTTTCTTGTACACTTTTTTTCGATTTAGGAAAAATCTGTGTTTTAAATCACTTTTTAATATATAATATGTTGTAGACAATTCAATTCCGCGACATTTTTTTTTGACATATGAAACATATCTCTCAAAATTCGTTTGGGCAAGATATTACCTGTTAACTGAATATACCTTTTACATTTACATTTCTGCATGTACATATGCAGTATGTACACTGCTTGCAGCGCATTGTGGAAAGATACTGCTTGCAAGTGGTGAATTCTTTTTGCGGCAGATGAAACATTTTGTACTTCCGATTACAGCAAGATCGAAATATATTTATAAATATATATAATATATGTTTTTTCTGGAGTACATAGGTAAAAAGCTACAGGTGGAAAAATATTTCTTTGGCGATTTAAGAAAAATCTGCGTTTTAAATCACTTTAAAATATGTGATATATAGGCAAATTAATTCCGCGTTTTTTTTTACAAATAACACATATCTGTAAAAATTCGGTAAGGCCCGAAATTACCTATTATCCTATTAACTATATAGACCTTTACTTTCCTTGATTAATTGCATGTTTACTGCTTGCTTAAAGTAACCAGTGCTGCCAGAAAGTTTAGTTTTGATATGTGACAACGCGACTCTAACTTCTTCAAATAAGTTAATAATAGTCGTCTCTCTGTAAATTTATTTTATTTATTTGTCTTTACTATATAATTAATTAATAGCTTAATATTGCATACAGAAAATTGATCTTCATATTGTGCATTGTATGAGTACCTAGTGTTGCCAGACAGTTTGTTTTTGTTTAATAAGAATGCGGGGTATCATTTATTCAAATGAACTAAAATATTGAAGTTTTGCTGCAACGCATTCTAATTGTATGTTACTTTATTCTCTTATTAAATTGTTTAATTTTAAATTAAAAATTACCGACCAAAAATATAGAACAAATATATTTACATATTTATATGTCTGTATTATCGATATTAATATGCGTGCTAAATACGAAATCTATGTATATTTAAAACTAAAGTTATGGAATAGTTTTTAGTTCAATAAAATATTGTAATTTAACTTAATTAACAGCTAAAAAGGACATTGAATAAAAATAAAATTAATAAAGTGTCCGTCTACACTCAGTTGAGATTATATGAATATCGATATTCAATACTGATATCGATAGTCGTTTTGTGCATCGCTACTCCTCTAAGTTTTCCTGTTTGCCATCCCTAACTTGTAACGATCACTATAAAATGTATTCAGCAAGAGGACGCTACAACGTAAGTATTTTTCTTGCATTTTTTTTAAAATAAATTATATATGTTAAATATTAATGTATTAAACTCTTATTTTTATTTCAGAAGTGGGTTCCAGTTCCACAGCAGCAGTGGAGTGGCCGTGGGCGCGGCCGTGGACGCGGTTTTGGATGGCGCCAGTTTGGGCCGCAACCGGCATATGGCTCCTGTGCGTGCCGTTGCCACACAGTGTGCGGAAAGTGTTGTGAGGGGTGGGAGGCCGCTCCACCAGCAGCGGCTCCACCAGCAGCGGCTCCACCAGCAGCGGTCCCACCAGCAGCGGCCCAACCGGGAATCGTCCCAGCAGCGGCCCCGCCTGGATGGGTCAGGATAGACGAATTGAGAGCCCAGGCGGCAATCCAGCAGGCCCAATGGGCCCCATTGGACGCCGATGGGAATGTGGCACCGGCACAACCACGTCCGGTGGTCCAATGGGTACCATTATTGGACGCCGATGGTAATATTCCACCGGCACAACCCCGCCAGTAAAGTCTTTAAAAAATAAAGACTTGATTTTTAAAGAAAAAATGTGTTTTATTCATATATATATGTTTGGGTTTTTTTTCAGAATGTACACACTTATATTTAAAGTTCGCATGTGTGTATGTACATATGTACATGCGTGACGTCACAAACTCAGAATTTTGTTTGCGCGCTTTTTTTTTCAAGCGAATTAAACGGGACTTTCTTTTATGCAGCCACTTTCATTTGCGACGAACTATCGAAAAGGAAAAAATACAACTGATTTGTGTTTGACGAACATGTTCGATGAACATGTTCGCCCTTGGATACTGTGCTTTAAATAATTAAGCTCTAATTCAAAAACCATTAGTTTTTGCCACAGATCACACTTTGGAACAGCTACATACAAAAGAAGTTTGGCATTAACGAAGAAAACTCATTTGATACTTTTGGGGACCTGGACAACTGGGAGAAGCCGGCATTAAAATCGTGCCTCGATGTCTTTACTGAAGAAACCTCAACATCGCAGACATCCGAGCAATCGCAACCGACCTCTACTTTCTTGACTTTTTTTCCTCGATCTCAATTAAAAAATGTTTTAAAAAAATCTCTTTTCTAAAACTTTTTGAAAATTTCTAAAAATTAAATATTTTAAATATTTTAGCCACGTTTTCCTCTCGATCATAAAAAATTTTTTTGACATCCGTATACAAAAAATCATAAAAAAGTATTAGCAAAGAGATATAGAATTGGTTGTAGAATTGTTGTTGCATCAAAACATTTTTTTATTGATAACGTGGAAAAAAGTCAAAAAGTAAACTTTTATAAAAACACAAAATTTTCAATGGGCACCTAATGTGCTAAAGAAATTTTTGCATCATTCAATCGGATTTTAAATTAATAGAATATTAAAAAATTTGACAAAGTTAGGGGGGAACTTTAGTAGCACACTGTACATATGTAAAAACGTCTCATAATTTTATAAAAATAAACCACAACATTTAGCAAACATAAATTTATATTTATTAAATTAAATATATAAGTATTCAATCCTGTTTTGGGTTTTTCAATCAATATAAATGGCAATTTTGAAAGTTTAAGTAAATTATACTTTGGCTAAAAATTAATAAGCAACTCGTACGCAAATGGCATTGTGTTCATCAGACGCTCCTGAGCAACGTATTCGATATGATCTGCAGTCCCAGTTTCATGTTCCACCCCGTCCAGTAAGTGATCTGGCTGCTATTTCCCAGGCGTCACCGGTTCTGACTTTATGCCCAATTCAGCGGTAGCGTTAGCTGCTGCTGCAAGCTCATTCCATTCCAAACACTTGGATCTCCGCTATTGTTGTTGACAGAAGCAGCAGCAGAGGCAGCTTCTTCACTTTGATTCTGTTGCCATTGTTGTGTTAAATGGGATCAATACTTGGTTGCTGCTGCCACATGCGCCATTGATTGCTGCTGCTGGTGCAACTGCTGCACTTGCGCTGCTCCCGTTGGTCAATTGAGTGCTGACTAAAGCGGAGGCGGCGACGCTGGCGCTTGTTTGTTGCAGGATTGACTGTTTAAATAGGCTTTTGAAGCTTTAGTTGAAATGTCTGCTTCTTCTTTTTCTTTGTTGATAAACATACCACGCATAGGGTTTCCACCTCATAGAAATTTTAGTCATCAACAAGGTAAAACCACTTAACCTATCGAAATTAACCCTAAAATAATAAACAAAAAATTATGGGACATGCCGATAATCATAATCCAACAAGTTAAATTGAAATTTTTAAAACGTTAAATAAATAAGAATGCCTTTTTTATTATGGCCAACGATTTTTTTATGTTGGGCCCACAATGAAGTTATAACTTCATTCCATTCCATTGTTCCATTCTTAAAAAATTGTATCGCACGGACGTGTCCATCTCTAATCGATATGCATAACAAATTCTGCAATTGTTGAATCGGCTGCGCCAAATGGTTAAATTGTAAAATTATAAAAAAAACATACAAACTAATGTTGCATCTGGGTCTGGCGGCCGATAAATTTTGCTTATAAAAGCCAGTGTGACCGTGGTCGGCGAAGCACAAAACGCAAAACTTATACGATTGGCCACTAGTTCGGCCATATTACTTGGAAGAGAGAGTATAAGAGTGCGCGAGAGAGTAGGGCTTTTGAAGTATGCGTGAGCGGCTTGCTCGCGAAATGCACCAAGTAATTCGGTCAAGGCCAAGGTCGATCGGCCGTTGACTTTCGGGACCGTTGCGTAGGCAGGGAGAGAGAGAGAGTTAGAAAATTTCGGCATAGCAACAGGCTGACTTAATTGCAAACGGGAGTGTGGTTTGGAACTCGAACGCAGACGGAAGCGTTGGGTGTTCGGCCGGCTGACTTGTTTTTTTGGATCGAGTGCGGTATATGCTATTACAGGTAACGGTCAAAGCTATGCGGAACACCTCCAAAAAAAAAAAAAAAAAATCCAAAATTAGAGCCTGATTTATGATGAATTTAGGTGTAAACATTTTTTCCGGGTCTTTTATAGTTTTTTTTTAAAAAATTTTTGAAATTTTAATAAAAATGAGTTATTTTTTTGTTCTTTTTATGCAAAATGAACTATTTGAATGTTCTTTTGAGTTTTGCAGGGTTGATTTGAGCTTTGCATGGTTCTTTTTTTTCGATTTTATGTAACGTTTACCAACACTACTTTCATCCTCATGTAATTTTTGGCGTGTTTTCCAACACCGTTTTTAACGGGATCCGTACGTAATTTGTATTTGCGTTAAATTCTGCTAAAATGTCGTGCACAGGCTGTGAAGTAGGTACAAGGGAGTTCGACCAACTCAGTGAGAGTGAGTTGTTCAGCTTTCTACGACACCATAATGTCATTCGGAAGGATCGCATCTGCCCAAAGTGTGGTGCGCAGTGCTCATTTCAATCTCGCGGGGACACAATGTTTTTTTTTCGATGCCGTGCGCGCCACATGCGCCAGCAAGGAAAGCAGAAACGTGTGAGTGTTCAATGCAGCTTCCAGGAGAGTGTGCGAAAGAACACCTTCTTCGAGGGAACAACGTTGACCATTCCAAGAATTTGTTCATTTGTGAGTTGGGACTGCCTGCGCTTAAAGGGCGAGACGAATTGCTTGGTAAGAGAGCATGGATGGAGCCGTCAAACAGTTATTGACTACAAAAGCTTCTTGAGAGAGGTCTACATTGACTGGAGTCTCAATAATTGTCGGCAACAAATTGGAGGTCCAGGAAAGATTGTGGAAATTGACGAGGCCAAAGTGGGGAAGAGGAAGCACAACTGCGGCCGAGTTGTTGAAGGACAATGGGTGTTCGGAGGTATAGAGCGAGAAAGTGGCGACTTTTTCATCTTGCCTGTCGAGCACCGAGATACAGGGACATTGCTCGCAATAATTAAGGAGCGAGTAGCCGATGGGAGTACCATCATGTCCGACTGTTGGAAGGCGTATAACTGCTTGTCGGAGGAGGGATTTGTCCACCAGACGGTGAATCACTCCAAAAATTTCGTGGATCCCGAGACACGTGCTCATACACAAAATATCGAGAGATTGTGGCGGGATATGCGCGACCACATTCCACGTTTTGGAAGAAAGACCGAGCATTATATTGGATATCTGGCCAAATTTCAATTTCAAAAGAAATTTAAAAGCCACGCCGAAAGGGTTCATGAGCTCTTTATGGCAATTGGTAGATTGTATGACCCCTATAAAGAAGCTATAATCAATGAAGATGCTCATGCAATCGTGGTTAGTAAAGAGTGTTCGAAGCGCCGCAGGCGAAAAATTTTAAAAAAAAAATCGCGCGCGCGATTTTTTTTTTAAAAATTTTTCGCCTGCGGCCCTTTAATATCACACTTACACTTACCCCCTCCCCCCCCCTAATACAACCGATAATGATCTATTTTCCTTAAATATTTGTTGGGAGTTTCTACAAATTTTTATAATTATCTATCTTTATATCTTCACCACCCTTTAGGATGTTGATGATGATGATGATGAAGATGACGTTGAAGATGGCGTTGAAGATGAAGATAAGATTTGATTATGACCACACGAATTGATTTTCTGACCTTGCCCTTGCCCTGCTTTACGATTTTGACGAATGATGATTGATTGATGATGACCCCATGCCATTTCACCTGACCTTGCGCTTGACCAACATTATTGATGATGCCTTGGCATCAAATCGGTCCTTTCCAGGACCACCAAATTTGTATCCAAAGAGATTTGCTTATTTTCAATAAGTTACATTTTTTTTATTCAAATCTTTGACATGATTCCGTTGTACAGTGTTGGAAATCACGTTAAAAATGAATATGAAAAAAGTAGTGTTGGTAAACGTTCAACTACATTTTCAGGTGAACAAAAAGTGGTTCAATTTTTATTAAAATTTCAAAAATTTTTTAAAAAAAAACTATAAGAGACCCGGAAAAAATGTTTACACCTAAATTCATCATAAATCAGGCTCTAATTTTGGATTTTTTTTTTTTTTGTTTGGAGGTGTTCCGCATAGCTTTGACCATTACCCTATTACATACATATATATATAAAATATATAGAACATTTATATGTCAGTTCGAGTTTGATTTTTTTTTTTGTGTGTGGGCTGTTTTGATTAGTGAAGTCCAGTATTATTTTAGTGTCGGGAATTAATTTCCCCATAAACTACAACAAAACAAATGAACAAATACATATTCAAAATAGTAGTAGTTAAGCACATGGAACAACAACAAAATGAAAACAAAACAAACATACAAGTTGACAATATTTTAAAAATCCGAAACACACAACAACTATCAAACACCACAAATTTACACAACCCAACCCATAAACTATATACCCCGGAAGACTCGAACGGAGGGGTGGTTGCCTCGTGGTGCTTTTTTGAGCATACGCATTTTGTAGAGCAGCTTGATCTTGGGTGAGCCGTTTCGTTTTTTTCTTCCTGTTGTGTTGGACTGGCGGATTTATATTTTTTAGTTATTATATTTCTTTGCTTATTTTTTTTGTTACGTAAGTTTTTATTATGTTTGTTTAATTTATTATTTTTATTTTGTTACTATTTATTTATTATTTTTTGGTTTTTGCCTAATTTATATTATTTATTATTAATTGCGTTATTCTTACCCTTAATTTATTTATTTATTTATTTTTGTCATTTATTATTTTTCGCAAATTCTTGATTTGTTATTTAATTTTCAATTTCACTTTTATTAATTTCGTTTGGTTTATTATTATGATTTTTGTATTGTTAATTTATAATTCGCCAAAGGTCCTGTCCATTTATACACACATATATTTATTTTTCCCTACAGGTCCCTTCTAATTTCCCACAGAGCTTGAGGTTTTTAGGCCCTTAGTTATATAGTAAATAAATAAAAAAGGGGTAAAAAATAGCAGTAATAAAATCGGAAATTAGTTTTGACAAATTAAGTATTTTAGGGTTATTATAAATAATTTAAGAATTTAAATGAAATATGAGTGAGTAGAGAATTTTTTGTGGGAGGGGGATCGATGTATGGAGTAAGTAGTCGCCGGAGAACATTTTTGTTGGGTGGCCCAATATTGTTTAAGTTGCCGCCACAGGTAGGGTGGGTGTGCGGAAGAGCGAAGGCGTTTGTGTCCGATTTTGTGTTGTTTTTGCGATGTTTGTGTCGTGTTTAGTTTTGTAATTTGAGAGTGCGAATCGATGATTGTGATTGTGCGGCTCGGCGGGCATTGGTTAACAACCCCCCTGAGGTGACCAAGCTAGCCGGCGTTGCCCCACGGAAAAAGGTCGTACAATTGCGCCCAAACTGATGAGGTGTCGTGACGACGTGATACGGCCAGAAATAAGTAAGTAGTACTCTCGAAGGCATGTTTTGCTTCACGGGCCGATTCCAAGCGGTGGCTTGTAGGGGGCATCAAAGCTCACCTACAATTGCACGTGGAGGAGTCGACCTGTGGAGCAATCATGATTGTAATCGTTCAATGTTCTCGTATTGTCGTAAAATAACTTACCTTGTTTTTTGTATTTTCTGGTTCCGCCTGTCCAGCTGATTGTGCCGATGGCCACTGTGACCCGTGACGAGGAAATGCCTCGCACGCGCTGCATCGTGGACATTGGTAGTCAGCCAGGTGGTGTTAGTTGGCCATGGTGACCCGTGAAGAGTAAGATTCTCCACGCGCTGCACCATGGACTTCTATCCCATCGCGGACAGGTGGAACTAAGAAGTTTTTTAATTAAAGTAAGTTTATAAACGGAGTATTCTTGGCTGCCGATCATCAGTTCAGCTGATGGTCTGTGCAGCCGACAATCTCACGTGATTGTTTTTCTCTTGTTTTTTTGTTCGGACACCTGTCGAACTTTTGTTAGCGTAGTGTTTAGGCGGCTATTCCGACGAATGGCGATCCCCTCCTGTTTCGTGAATTTTTGTTTTTGTTTGGAAAACGTTGTTCTTGATTTTTTTTTTTGGTTTTTTATTTCGTCATTGTTCAATTTTATTTATTTATTACCTTTTAATATTTATTTATTTATTTTTGTGTAGTGATTATTTTTTTCAGTGTTTATTTTTTTTTTTGTTGATTTATTTATTCTTTTTTTTTTTCTTGATTTTCTCGTGCTGATTTTTTTTTTTTTTTTTAGATTTTAAGTTTTATTTGGTATTTTTTTTTAATTTACTTTTATTTATTTCATTTTTTCTGCTTTTATTTTTTTTTTTATTTTTTTTTATTTTATCCCTTTTTTACTTTTTTTTTTTATCTCCTTTTTTTTTTGCTGCACGTTAGTTATTTGTTGTTGTTGCGATAGCTGCGTGATAGTTTCCTTTTTTGCTTTCTCTTGGTTATAATTGGCCGAAGGCGGACAAGGGGGCCACGGGTATATCCCGGGGAATAACAAGAACAGGAAACGTCTTGGGAGAGCGAACAGGGTGCAGCAGGGTTCGGGCCGTTAAGCAGGACTCCGCCGAGAAGCGCAGAGAAGGCTCGTTAGAGCTCCCGAAATCGACACTGCCATCAGTAGAGGCGTCGGCGGTGAACGTTATGCTGGCACAGGCCCATTGACGTTCCTGAAATCCCAGTCAGAAGGAATCTGTCAGGCTTCAGAGAAGGATAGGCGGGGCTTTATGGAATTTGAAAGCCATTAACGATTCGCTCGTCGAATTGCCTGTGTTTGACGCAGCGGCGACGATGAGCAACTGCAGGCTTTTGACGAGGATGCAGATCCAGCAGCAGAGGGGAACAGAAGGTGCTAAGTCCAAGCAGACAGCCGGAGCGGAGAAGTTTCAAGTCTTCGCCAAATCTAGGCAGTGCATCCACGAACGCTCGTTACCGAAGGGATTTCAAGCGAGTAGGCGGTGACCCGAGATCGAGCCATTGGCGAAATCCGTTGTCGCAGCGTGATCCCAGCAGGAGGACTGAGTAGGCGGGATTGTGATGGTGGGCCTTCTAGATCATCCTGGGTAAGGTTGAAAAGTGGGATGTGTCATTGATGGTGACTGCAGCAAGTTTCAGTGGAAGATTTCATTTCAGAGTGGAGTTTTTGCAGCACCAGTTGTGTCCTGGCGAGAAGTGCTCCGCTGCTTCCATTTCTTGAAGGGTAGAGCTCGGGAGTGGTATTGGCTACATGTTAAACGCCACCAAGTCGAGGAATGGGAGGCACTGAAGCGAGCATTAATTGCGAGTTTTAGAGGCACCCAGACCGAGATGACAAAATGCACGAGTATGCAGCGGGAAAGGGGGTGGCGAGAGCGCCGTAGACTTCATCCACGCGATCCAGAAGTTAGCGTCGAGTTGAGGGAGCCGCTGCCTGAAGCACGACTCATTAAGATTGCGAAGAAGGGTTGAGGGACGACTGGTCGCTATGTGTATGCGATGGATGTTACACCATTGACCAGCTGCGGGACGAATGCAGTGAGGTGGAAAAGGCTTTCTGCAGACGCAATCCAAGGCCGACGTTTGAGGCAAAACCGCCGCCGAGATTCGGAGCACCGAGGGGCGGAATTCGGCAACGAAATCGACGTGCCGATGGAGAAGCCGGAATTTCCGGAGCTGAGGTGGATGAGGTCGAATGTGCAACGAGCACAGCGTAGGGCAGGATGCTGGAACTGTGAATCCCAGATCGAGTTCCGCAACTGCATGGCCAAGGAGCGCAAGATATTTTGTTATGCTGCGGCCGAGCCGATCTTATTGTCCCCAGTGCCCTAACTGTGCGGGAAACTGGCAGAGGAGCGCGACGAGAGCGGGAGAATCGCGCCCGGGATGATCCGCGAAGAGTAGGTGTGAACTGGTTAAGGATAGGAATATGCTGTTTAGGAAATAAGTTTAGAAGTTTCGGCACTTACCTTATGAGGAAAGAATTAGGGCATATTCGAGGCGCGGAACAGGATCTTCGACGAAAGGTTGTTAGATGGGATGCGACTGGTGACACGCAAGTAAGAAGGCACGAGACAGGTTAAGAGACGACGGCAAGTAGCGACAAGTGTCGCAGCAGTGGCCAGCCGTCGGTCGATCCTCGCGTTTTTGCGGAGTTTAATTGGGAGGCCGACCGTGCGTGGCTTGCTCGACTCCGGGGCAACTGTGAGTCTCTTGGGACGAGGGTGTCGCGAATGTGAGAGTTAGGATTGCCTGTGAAGCCGTCGTGTCGACCGTGCGCCCGGTGGTTGATGGGAGTAAGGGTGTTAGTTCTTGTCTGTGTCCGTCTTAGCGACTGCCTACTTGGGATCGATTTTTGGCGGATCTTTGGGATGCACAGAGGTAGTGGGCTTGAAGTGCCAGTGTTGAAGCCATTGATGAGAGCAAGGATGGCGGAGCAAATAGTATTACGTGAGGACGACGGGGCGAGGGTGAGCAAAGATGAGTAGAGGAGGCCAGAAGTTGATCTGGAGGACGTGAAGGCAAGTTTGGCGTTTGAAAGGTCGGTTTAGGGAAGACGACGTGGAGAGAAGGATCGAATGGTGAGGAGCGCAGCTTAGGATCGTATTATCATGTCGCCAGCGATGCAGAAGTGGTGTGGGATGAGGTCGACAAGAGTGGCAACGGTTATCGAGAAAACGTCGTGGGTAACGATGGGTGCGAAGGCGGATAAATCGCTTCTGCCTCGATGCCCGAAGCTACACCTTGACGGTCAAGGACGCCTACCCACTTCGAGTTTGAAGGTCTCGCGGGTGGAGACGTCTTCATAGGTGATTAAATCGCCTTTGGCAGATCGAGTGGACGTGAGAGAAGGCGTGTCGGCTTTCACGGTGCCTGGGCGACCGCTTTCAATTCGTATGATGCCTTTCGGATTGTGAATGCGGCACTCGTGTGATGACAAGTTCCCTCGAGTGAGGTAATTGTTGTTCCGGGGTAGACTGGATATAGTGTTGTGAGTAAATGTAAGCTTTGACGTTGGGTTAAAGTAGTTTTGTTCAAATCACTTAAATCCTGGGATTTATATTGGCGGGGGTACACGATCAAAAGTCAAGATTCGATTTGATCAGTGCGCGAAGTTCGTGCGTTTTTAGGAACCACTGGATGGTACAGGCGGTTCATCGGACTTCGCGTCTTTAGCAGCACAAGTGTGTAGAGGTGGGTGTGGACGAGGATCTGTGCAGGCAGTAGAAGGAATGACGATGTCGTCCTTGTTCATGCGGCTTCCGTAGCGTTTCTACGTAGGTGACGATACATGAGGGTGGGAGGTTCTCTCCAGTAGCGAGAACAGAGGCGTCGGTCTTTTCTGCGAAGCATAACCAGCACTCGTGAATGTCGGAGGATATGGGTGAGTTCCGGCCATCATGAGTGATGCCTTTCACGGTCATTCTGCGCGAGTAAGGTTTGAAGGATAAGTGGTAGGTGGCCAGATGGTTAGTCAGGTATGGTAGGGTGTGAGGCGTTCGCGAAGTAGGGGAAGTGGGATTAGGGTTGGGTTCGATGAGCGAGGTGGGATCAGAAAATGAATAATGAGGAGTTCAGGAGTTAGTTCGAGAGGTGGAGGAAACAAGGAATTAAGATTTAAAGGTTGAGGGGAGCGATTAAACGGATTGGTTATCGGTTGGAAGAAGAGCTTGATGGGTCGACATGGAAGTTGTGGGTGCCTGCGTCTCTCACTATGAGTTGGTGAGGAGAGCGACGAGGAGACACAGGATGGTCCAAGCACTATCTTTGCGGAGGCAGTCTTTGGCCGAAGATGGCAGTAGGTGGCGGTTCGTGCGGGATTGTGGGCTCTGTAAGGAGACGAAGGCGACGAACTTTAGGATGCAGGTCGGGATAGGCGGAGGTGTACGAGAGACATTCAGAAGCTTATATCGATTTTTTGGGCAAATCCGAGATCAAGCGGGGTCATGGATCTTATAGTGGTGGATCATTTCACCAAGTTCACGTTCTTGAAGGCCATGCGTGACGCGATGCGAGCTGCGTGGTGAGTTTTCTGGTGCAGGAGGTGTTCCTTAAGTTTGGTGTCCCCGAGGTTACCCAAAATGCCGACAGTTTCTGGCAAAGTCTTCGAGGAGATGACCCAAGCTTTGGAATCCACCACCTGCGAACCGCAGTGTACCACAAGCAACGCAGCAGAGCGGGTTAATCGATCGGTATTGGCGGCAATTAGGGCTTACCTGGAGACTGACCATCGGGAGTGGGACCTGTATTGCCAGAGATTGAGGTGGCGTTGCGCAATAGCGTCACACAGCGACAGGAGTGACACCGTTCTTCGCGTTGTTTGGCCAACATTTGATGCTGAACGGCGCACAGTACGCATGGGAGCAAGCAAGTCACTCTGCGAGCATGAGTTCGCGTCGTTAGGTAGGGCCGACAGGCAGAGACGATCCAGGAGAAGATCAAAGCAGCTTCTGCATAGAGCGGAGCCTACGCTACAATGAGCGAGCACGCGAGTTGCACTGGTTCCGGGCCAAGAAGTTTCAGGCGCAACTTCAGTTGAGAACTTCAGAAGGCGTACATGCAAAGTTTGTCGAAAGTTCCTAAGGCGAGAGTTGTGAAGTCCGTCGGTCGATATGTACGAGTGGAAGATGAGCAAGGGCGTCCGGTCGGGGTCTTTCACTCAAAGATATCCGGCAGTGATGAGATGCGGAGCGATGACAGTGTAGAGTGGGCGTGGGCCTACGTTGGGCGCGGCAGAATTAGGGCAACGCTCGATCAACACCAGTCCCATGCAGACGATTTTGCGCCACTTCCGTCTGCGAGTATGGCGAAATCTTCGTGCCGGTGTTGCATCTGGGTCTGGCGGCCGTAGCTATAAAAGCCAGTGGACCGTGGTGGGAAGCACAAAACGCAAAACTATACGATGGCTAGTTCGGCCATATTACTTGGAAGAAGAGTATAAAGGGCGAGAGAGTAGGACTTTTGAAGTATGCGTGAGCGGCTTGCTCGCGAAATGACCAAGAATTCGGTCAAGGCCAAGGTCGATCGGCCGTTGACTTTCGGGACCGTTGCGTAGGCAGGGAGAGAGAGAGAGTTAGAAAATTCGGCTAGCAACAGGCTACTAATTGCAAACGGGAGTGTGGTTTGGATCGAACGCAGACGGAAGCGGGGAGTTCGGCGGTGACTTGTTTTTTTGGATCGAGTGCGGTATATCTATTAATAATATATATATAAAATATATAGAACATTTATATGTCAGTTCGAGTTTGATTTTTTTTTTGTGTGTGGGCTGTTTTGATTAGTGAAGTGCCAGTATTATTTAGTGTCGGGAATTTACACCCAAAACAACAACAAAACAAACTACATCAACATACACATATTCAAAAACTAGTGAGTGCAGAAGACAGTGAGAACAACAACAACAATAAACAACAAAAGCAAACAGTACAAGTTGACAAAATAAGTTTTATGCTAAAATCCGAAACAACCACAAATTGCATCAACAGCCTTTTACACACGCAACCACCCGCAAACAACACTTCAACTACTCACACACAGAAGCACCACCACAGAAAACACCTGTCGCAACGGCAGGCGGGACGTCATCGACCCCTGCAGTGCGTGCTTTTTCTGAGCATACGCATTTTGTAGAGCAGCTGTGATCTTGGGTGAGCCGTTTCGTTTTTTTTCTTCCTGTTCGTCGTTGGACCTGGCGGATTTATTTTATTTAGTTATTATTTTTTCTATTGCTTATTTTTTTTGTTAACGTAAAGTTTTTATTTATTTTGTTTTGTTTAATTTATTATTCTTTATTGTTAATAATTTATTTATTATTTATTTGGTTTTTGCCTAATTTATATTATTTATTATTTTGCGTTATTCATTACCCTTATTTATTTATTTATTTATTTTGTCATTTATTATTTTTCGCAAATTCTGATTTGTTATTTAATTTTCAATTTCACTTTTTTATTAATTTCGTTTGGCTTATTTATTTATGATTTTTGTATTTTTTGTTAATTTATATTCGCCAAAGGTCCTGTCATATACCAATATTTTTTTTTCCCTACAGTACCCTTTAATTTCCCACAGAGTTGAGGTTTTAGGCCTAGTTAATAGAATAAATAAAAAAGGAAAAAAAAATCAGACAGATAAATAAAAATACCAGACAGTTAAAATATAGAATTTGATTTAAAAGTATTTAGGGATAAATAAATTTAAGATTAAATAAAATGTGAGTGAGTAGAGAATTTTTTGTGGGAGGGGGATCGCATCGTCATGGAGTAAGATAGTCGCCGGAGAAACTTTTTGTTGGGTGGCCCAACTAAATTTGAATTTAAAGTTGCCGCCACAGGTAGGGTGGGTACGCTGCGGTATAAGAGCGAAGCCGCCGATATGTGTGTCCGATATTTGTGTTGTTTTTGCGATGTTTGTGTCGTGTTTAGTTTTGTAATCATTGAGAGTGCGAATCGATGATTGTGATTGTGCGGCTCGGCGGGCATTGGTTAACAACCCCCCCTGAGGTGACCAAGCTAGCCGGCGTTGCCCCACGGAAACAAGCCGAGTCGTAACACTAATTTTTGTGAAGTTCAATACTAAACAAAGGCGTGCCATTCAACAAGGAGCAAAAATTATATACAAGTAAGTAAATGCCTTAATAAATTGCCAATAAGAAAAACTGAGTGACAATTTCTGTGTATGTGTGTGTGTGAGTGCTTCAGTATTCAGTAGAGTTGGGTAAACATTGCTCTTTTAGGTGAACATGTTCACCTGTTCTTTTTTTTTTAGATGAGTCAACTCACTCAGATTACTCATTTGTTCAGTTGTTCAGATTACTCACTTGTTCAGTTGTTCAGATTGCTCACTTGTTCAGTTGTTCAGTTGCTCAGTTACTCACTCGTTCAGTAGCTCAGTGATTCACTGCTCTAAGTCCCTCACTCAACAAATCAAAAATTAGATACGTTAAATTTCAATTTAAATCAGATTCATTACTCGATTATGGTTAATATACATGTACTTAAAACTAAATAGGCAAAAAATAAAATAATGATAAAATATTCCCTTCATGGAAGCTTAAGTTACATAACAAAGAAAATGTAAAAATAAAGTAATTAAAGTATTTTTTCCCTTCATTGGTAATTCTTTGGTAACATTTCTTTATAATTTTCACCAGTTTTTCATTTCTCTATGAGATAGCGCTGTAATGAAAATAAAACTTTTATTTATGCTCAGTCTGTGAAAAATGAGCTAACGAATCTACGTAAAGTTCCCTAACAGAACTCAGAGTGCAAAGGAACAACTGAACAAAAAGGAGCAAAACAGAACAACTGAAAAAGACTGAGCAAAAAAGAGCAAGTGAACAAAAAAGAACAAGTGAACAAAAAAGAACAAGTGAGCAATAAAGAGCAATTTGGAAGGAACATGTTCACTTGCTCACTTCAGGGAGCAACTCTTTTTTGTTCACTCACTCATGAACAACCCAACTCTACTATTCAGTAAATAGTTTTGAAGATCTCTGTTGACCTAGGCTTCAAAGGAATTACGCAATTCTCACCTTGTGGCACTCGAAAGTTTTAATGTTAGGAAAAATGTCTTACCAACTATAAGATGCAGGCTAATTTAATAGTAACCCTGTCTACAGGGTACAGTCACTCCCAAATTATTTTCCTCACTACTATTACACACTTCAGATTTTAAATGAAGTTCTATTTTGATGGAAAGGAGATATTACTAAAATTAAAACGTTAAGCATAATGTTTTTATTTTACTTTTTTTATATATTTTTAATAAGCAAAAAGCAAGTCATAACGTTGTTCAAAATGTAGTAGGTCAAAATAAAATTAGATACAAGGATCATTGTGAATCAAGAAAACTGTATTTTAACTAACATTTTGCGTGAAAGAATACTGTGAGTGAATGGGATTGTGTATGCTTATCTTTTAATTTTTTTATGTTCACAAATATTAATGTTATTATCAATTCTTTTCTTTCAGGCGAAATTATTGGCGATAGCTAATTTAATTAATAATTTTAAGAACAATTAAAAAAAATAATTTTTTTTAAAATTAAATTAAAATCAAATTATTTTAAAATTAAATATAAGTCAAATTATTTGAATTGCAAAAAAGAGAAAAAGACAAATAAATTAAAGAAAAAGAAAGAATATTGAAACTAATGAAAGTTAAGAAACCAAAATAAACAAAAAAAAAAATATAAGAGAAAAACAAATATAAAAAAATTTTTAAATTATAATACATTAATAAAAAAAATTATTAAAAGTTATTAAAAATCAAATTATTTTGAATTGCAAAAAAGAGAAAAAGACAAATAAATTAAAGAAAAAGAAAGAATATTGAAACTAATGAAAGTTAAGAAACCAAAATAAATAAAAAGAAAAAAACTTGACGAGAAAAACAAAAAAAAAAAAAGAGAGAAAAAGACAACAATATTTAAAAAAAAGAAAAAATATTTAAACTAATGAAAGTTAAGAAACCAAAATATACAAAAAGGGAAAAATTATCAAGAAAAACACGAAAAACAAACATATATAAAGAAATTTTAAAACTAAAATATTAATAAAAAAATTTATGGTTGAAAAAAAAACAATTTTTAAAAATATTAAATTTATTAAAATAATTTAAAGCGTAAAACAAAAATAGAAAATATTAAATTTACTAAAAAAAATTTAAAGCGTAAAACAAAAATAAATTTAATAAAAAAAAAATTAAATAATTAAGAAAAGAATAATAAAGAAGGACAAATTTTAAAAAATATTACAAATTTGTCAATTGAAGAAAGGAAATTAAGGTTTAAAAAAATTTGGTATTGTAATAATTAAGTACTTTAAAATATACACAAAAGAAATAAATATATATTAAAATAAAAAAGATAAAAGATCAAAAACTATATCAAAAAATTGAAAAAGCCGTATAAAAAGATTTTGATTCTTTATTTGAAAGGTATATTTAAGAAAAAAGTAATAAAATATTGAATATAATATTCAAATATACACAATTAAATACAAGTAAATTGTTTCTTTAAAATGGCTGGGCGTCCTGTTAAGAAACCACATCATTTTAAGAGAAAGCTTCTAAGCGAAATTGACGGTGTAGATCGTAAAAAGGTTAAAATAAATGATGATTTACAAATTGAATCTGATCAAAAGAAAACATTTTCAGAAAAAGCACTAAGATCGCAAATGAATAGGGATTTAGAAACACCCAAACGTACTTCTATAAGGTTAAAAAAAGTTTCAGAAAAAATTTGTTTAAACAGGGAATCAGAGTCACAAGAACGAAGACAAAGAAGGCTCAAAAAAGAAAAAACTAGGGCTACCAGAAATAGAGCTTTAGAGACTAAAGAAGAGAGACTTAAAAGAATTGAAAAAGAAACGCAAAGAACTATAACAAACAGAGCCTTAGAGACTGAAGAAGAGATACTTAAAAGAATTGAAAAAGAAGCGCAAAGAACTATAACAAACAGAGCCTTAGAGACTGAAGAAGAGAGACTTAAAAGAATTGAAAAAGAAGCGCAAAGAACTATAACAAACAGAGCCTTAGAGACTGAAGAAGAGAGACTTAAAAGAATTGAAAAAGAAGCGCAAAGAACTATAACAAACAGAGCCTTAGAGACTGAAGAAGAGAGACTTAAAAGAATTGAAAAAGAAGCGCAAAGAACTATAACAAACAGAGCCTTAGAGACTGAAGAAGAGAGACTTATACGCTTGGAAAAAGATGCGATAAGGGCTATATCAAACAGAGAAAAAGAAACAGAAGACCAGAGACGTGAAAGACACAAAAAAGACGCTCAAAGAGCTGAAATAAATCGGAACTCCGAGACTGAAGAACAACTAATTCAGAGACTCGAAAATCAAGCTCTAAGAAAACGAGTCAATCAAATGCACAACACTCAAATTTAAAAAAAAAACAACAAATCAAACCAAAAAACTAATTAAGAAAACGAAAAGAAATGTTGAAAATGTTGAAAGTATAAATGAAAAAAAAGATTCCGACTTTATAAGTGTTCGAAATTTGTTTCAATTAAATACAACTATATATGATTTGGTAAATAACATGATGAATATATGTGATAATAATAACAGAGTTGAGGTAGAAAAAAATATTTCGAAAATTTTCCATCACAGAAATACAATAATAAATTCCTTTTGTAAAAATGTATGCATTTTAAAAGATAAATTTACGACAATAAAATTAAAAGTGGATTCCACTTCCAATCCAGAATTTTCTTTAATATTTGGTCCATCATTGCATACACGACACTCGGAAGCATATTTTTCAAGTGCATCGTACAATCCTTTAAAGCTAAAAACAACTTTGATTTTAAACTCGGACGGAAGAGCTGAAAATATTTTTGAAAATGAGCAACATACCATTGAAAAATGGAAATGCAATCCAGAAATATGTAATATTGATAAAACGACAGTATCGCACCAATATATTTCACTTATAACAACTTTCATTAATTTTAAACACGAAGAAATTCTCGGATTTTTTAAAAATATTGACAAATGCTCAAACAAAGTTGACAAACCAGAGTTGGCCCAGCAAAAATCCTCCGAAAAAGAATATGATACCTATGACTACATGAAAAAATTAAGAGAGGGCCACCAGGACCATTGCTATGAGCATGAGAACAATTGTCATTCTGTCTTGCTTTTCATACGACGACTCTCTCCACATTTTCCATATATTCGACAAATTTTAAAATTAATATACTCAATAAAAGTTGATTTGCGTAAAATTGATAATTTAACTATTGGACTGTTAACAGAGAATATTAATGAACTTAAAAATACAGCTGATCAGATAAATTTGAAAACCAAAAGCTATTCGGTAGACTCCTTTCCCTTTAGTCATGAAGGTGAAATATGGGATAAGTATGTACATGCATTTAAGGAGCTTAAAAAAAATGAGTGCCGAAATATGTGGCCAATACATCTATGCGCTTCATGCTTAACGTTATGCTCTGCAGAAAACTTAAAAGAAAATCCTGACAATTTTTTGAATAAATCACGTCATTTCCAACATTTATTAGATTATTATGAAAACGAGGAAGAATCTTGCCTTTTGAAATTTAAGAGCGGGTCAATACCTCCGACGTGCGTACTTAATAACTTACAATTTGATTCAGTCCCAGAATGCATTTCATGTTTAAATGAGTTTGAAAAATTATTTATTCAACGAGCAAAAGCATTTCAAGTGATTGCTAGAATGGATACAGTTATGGGTGGACATAATAAGCAACGACCAAGCTCCGATGTTATTAAGAAAATTAAGGGACGAGTTTTCCATTTACCATTACCCCTTGAAAATACTTTGAAAAAGCTTCCGAGTCCAGAAGAAGCGATTCTGAAGAATCAAGATATTACGGTTATAGTAAGAGGTATTCCAAACAAAACTAGAAATGTGTGGCAATCACTAATTGATGTAAAAAAATTTTTGAAGCGTTAAAATGGCTGAAAAATAATAATTCACTGTATTCCGATATTTCGCTTCCTTATAATGCAGAAGCCCTTCTAGATGGTGTTAATGTAGACTGTATATATGAATCATCAAATACAAATACAGATCTGATAATAATATTAATGAACAGATTTGGAAGTAATGATACTAACGATAGGGCAAGCTTACACAAAAAAATGCTTCAGATGATTTTTATGAAAAAGATATATATCCAATAATAAAAAGTAAAAGGGGGAGCCCGCCCAGTGTATAATTTTAAAAAAATTGAGAGTATAAAAAGAGATGAAAGTTTGGACCTCAAATGCTTTCCTGATATTTTCTGTAGCGGACAAAATGGTCAAGGCCAGCAAAGAGAAGTTCAATTGAAGCCAGGAGAATTTATAAAATGGATTTTAAAATGCAAACATAGTAGATTTCGATTGAATCAGCAGTACTTATTCTATTTACTAAATCAAACAAATATACGGCAACTCAATGCGGGCATATTCCATAAGCTGAATATAACATCGTCGACAAAAAATCTGAACAAAAACAACTTTATGAGAATGATACAAGACAATAAAGAAATAAATAATAACTTATCAACAATATTGGTCGGCTACGAAATACAGAACAGTTTGGAGGTTCAAAAAAAAATGATTTAAATTGTATGATAGAAAATTATGGACCCGCAACATTTTTCTTAACGCTTAGTCCTAGCGAATATCATTGGGATGACCTTCACGATTTTCTGTGCATAAGAAACAACATTTCCAATAAAAAATCACGAACAACATCCAGTCTTATTGGCCGATCCTGTTAGTGTATACTGTTAGAATATGAAATTTAAGGCTATATTAAAATTCCTACTGTCCAAAGATAACCCTCTTGGAGAAATTGATCATTATGCTTGGCGTCTAGAGTATCAGTCAAGAGGTATGCAACATTTTCACACACTTTTATGGATTAAAAATAAATATATAAATTTATAAATAAATATATAACTTGTCGGCTTCCGCCAAAAGAAACTTTTCCAATTCTTTATAATCGAGTTAACAAATATCAAACACATATACACAACAATTATTGCATGCGACGTACAACAAATAAGAAAGGAAAATCATCAAACATATGCCGATTTAGCTTCCCAAGAAAAACTGGAGACAGTTTAGTTTTGCATAGCGTTGCAAAATCAATTCTGGGTCGTCGAAAACTCACAAAGACACGATTGTATGATTTGCCAAGGAATGAAACAAGGAAGAATATAAATGACTATAATGCAGCAGTTTTGCTTGCTTGGTGTGGAAATATGGATATTCAATTTATAGGCGAAAAGTCTGGCTCACTAAGCACCTATGTTTGTAAATATCAAACTAAGCCTGAAAAATCCTTTGCAACAGATGACTTTAGAGATTTTTTTGAGAATAGATCTGTTGCTAGTACTTTATGGAGATTCGCAATGCGCTCATTATCAAATCGGGAGTGTGGAGCCCTTGAGGCAGCTGATACATTGCTGCAACTGTCTTTATTTGGAACTGATGAAAATACAGTTATAAGAATGATAGATATACGCCCAGAAAGAAGTCGAAGAGTAAAACCAAGAAGTGAGCTTAAAAATATGCAGGACGAAGATACTGATATATATTTTCCAAGCTGGGTCGACGAGCATTATCCTAATCGTCCTATAAAATTAGAGCAAATGAACCTTTACGATTTTACGAGATTTTTCGATATAGTGAAAGTAAAACCTACATTAAAGAATGTTATTTGGTATCCCTATGAAAATTGTTACTTACGCAAGCGTAATAAGCCATATTTAATTAACCATTATAAGACAAACAGAAAAATGCAACCAGAAAACTATTATTACGGACTATTACTCTTATTTAAGCCCTGGCGTAATATTAAAGATCTTAAGTGTGGCTTAGAGAACTATATTGATGCGTTTGAAAAGTGTAAAGATGAGTTGGTTGATGCAATGCGATATCATGAAAAATTGGATGAATTGGTAAAAATAAGCGAAGAATTTGAAAAAGAGTTAGCAAGAGTATCTAATGAAATGGAAAACCATAGCATAAGTCATGAAGATGAAGAGTGTGAGAATATTGTCGGATTTGAGGTATTATTAGAAAATGAACTTCAAGACATGGACAATCTAGCTATAAATGAAAACAGTCTTTCTATTTCGGATCAGATCGCTCAGCTTAATTCAGATCAACGAAAAATATTTGATGAAGTTATAGATACCTTAACTAATTATTGCAGTGCATGGAAAACAGAATTAGCAAAGAAAACATTGAAAAATCCTCGGCTTTCTCCAAAAAATGTTTTACGTAAATTTGTTTCTGGAGTTGGAGGAACAGGAAAGTCGTATTTAATAAATATGTTAAGAAAATATATATCAAAAAATCTTGGAGAACAAGTCGTTGTTGCCGGACCCACTGGAATTGCAGCTCGAAATGTAAATGGTTTAACTATTCATAGATTATTAAATTTGCAAGTGGAGCATGGAGGTATAGCCAAGTATACACAATTAAGTAGTTATAAATTAAAGATTATGCGAGAAAACCTGAAAAATGTTTGTCTAATTATAATTGATGAGATATCAATGGTCTCCAATGTATCATTACAATATATTCATTTACGGCTTTCTGAAATATTTGATACCTTAGAGCATTCCGATGGCTGGTTTGGAAGAATAAATATTTTATTGTTTGGAGATTTATTGCAATTAGATCCGGTAAATGAGCCATCTCCTTTTGTTAACATTTCGAGGAATCGACTTGAGAAACATTTCTGTGGCCTGCATTGTGTAAATTTATGGACAAAGCTGTTTTCATACGATGAATTAACACAAAACATCCGACAACAATCTGATCAAGAGTTTGCCAAGACCTTATCACATATTAGATTAGGTATCTTAGACGAAAAAGATTACCAACTTTTATACACAAGACAAATTAAACTGAATAATAATACTATTGAAAGTTGTCTTTCCGATTTAATTGAATACATCAATAAACTACCTTCAAATACAATATGCCTATTTCCGACCAGGGAACAATGTATGAAGCTAAATATGAGTATGTTAGACCTAATACCTTCTGAAAAAATTTATCTTAAAGCTGAGGATGTAATTGAAGCTAAAACAGCTCTTCAAAAAGCCAAAGCGGCAAAATCTTTAGAAACTTTAAGAAAAAAAGGCAAATGCTCGACAACAGCTAATTTAGCAGATACAATTGAAATAAAACGAGGCGCAAAAATTATGTTACTTAGAAATCTTGATGTTCCATCAGGTTTGGTAAACGGAGCGATAGGAATAATCAAAAAACTCCACGAAACGACAACTACCTTTAACGGCCGCTCGGAAAAAACTGTTGTTAAATTAACAGTTCAATTTGAAGAAAAAGAACATGAAATAGAACGCATTGAATCAAAATTTCAATTAAATCAAAGCGTTTTTATTGTGCGTAAACAATTTCCAATAAGCTTGGCATATGCAATCACGATTCACAAAAGCCAAGGCTTAACATTGACATCTGGAGTTATTGAAATTGGTGACAGTATTTTTGCAAATGGTCAGACATATGTAGCGTTATCCCGATTGAAAACACTCTCAGGCTTACATATACTAAATCTCAATCCAAAAAGTATAAAAACAAACGACGGCGCTATAATAGAGTATAACCGCTTAAGAAGTGTTTATAGAAAAGATTTGCAACACCTTGTGGTAAATGACAAAAAAAATAGAAATATTTTTGATAAAAATATATATTTGAGTAAACAAACTACAGCTTTTATAGAACCAACAATATTAGATACAAATTTAAAAGTTGCAAATAATAATGATAATGATGAAATTTTTCATAATATTAGAGGTATGGAAAACCCAAATAATGCGTGCTATGCAAATTCAGCTTTTCAGTGCTTAATAAATGCAAAATGTATTAAGGAATTAATTTTAAATGATACAAACAGAAATATTTTAAAAGCACCATTTTTAAATTACACAAACCCACTAATGATGGGAACAAATATAAATATTTCCGACTTGCGCTCAAAAATATTTGATAACATTGAACAGCAAGATAGCGGAGACTTTCTACGACGTTTACTTGATTGCAATTCTTTGGAAAATGTTAAACAATTAACTGCGCATAAGCTTGTTGAAATTATAAAATGCTTAAATTGTGATTACAGACCTAATCGACAGATGTCAGATAATTTGATTGCTCAGCTATATATACCCGAGGAAAGAAAGTGTAAAATAAATGAATTAATAAGCTTCAATTTTGGAATCTGGAAAAATATTGAAAATAGCATATGTAACCATTGAGAAGCTGGTCTTCAAAGTCAGTCTCTTATTGAAAATACAGGCCGTGTACTTATATTCTCACTTTGCCTAGTTGATCAACGGAATATGAAAATTACAAATTTGAATTTAACAAACATTCCCCAAACCGAGTTAAGATTTGAAAATAAAAGATACACTTTGTCAAGTGCTGTATTTCACCATGGTCCAGGATTTAATGAAGGACATTACACAGCAGTTTTACGTAAGGATGGAAAATTTTACAAAGCCAATGATACAACGATTTCTAAGTGCTCGTGGCCTCGCAATAGCAAAGATCTTTATTTATTATTTTATGTTAAAAAGTAGTTTATATATTAAAAAACAAGTGACAAGTTTGTTTCATGGAAAAGAATATTCGAAGGTTTTTAAAAAAAATGGTACAGGTAAATTTCTAAATTATATGGTTGGCAAAAATCCTCATACTGAACCCTCCTCGAGGGTGCCGACTGGAAATGGCGCCACAGTGTTCCTGACCAAAGTCAGGCGGCTGTCAGCAAAGATCAGGGGTCGAAACTATGTGCTCTGGTGTAATAATTGCCAAGTTATATGGGTACGACCCCTTGGTCATGGTATTGAGGTCTCTTTCTACAAACACTAAATACCTTTTGACAAAGTAATTTTGTCAGAGGCAATTGCAAAAATTTCTGATATCTTCTAAAAAAAACCTCTTTACGAGGTAAAAGTCTAGTGACGAAAGCATTTCCATGCCCCAAAATTTCTGATATCCAATTTTGTGACGAAATATATTAAATTTATTAAATATGTTAATTTCTTATGTATGACAAAAAAACCAATTATTAAAAAAAAAAAATTGGCATTCGGCACTGCGCAAAAAGATTTTTATTAGGTGTAAAGAAGCTGAACCTTTTTGCGCAAAGTGCAGAGTGCCAATTTTTTTTTTTTAATAATTGGTTTTTTTGTCATACATAAGAAATTAACATATTTAATAAATTTAATATATTTCGTCACAAAATTGGATATCAGAAATTTTGGGGCATGGAAATGCTTTCGTCACTAGACTTTTACCTCGTAAAGAGGTTTTTTTTAGAAGATTTACATTTCAGTAGCTATCGTTACCACTGCAAGGTGGCAGCCAATAAGCGGAGGAGTGGCAGTGCCGGTGGAATTGGACCAGAGCAGCCCAGAGCAAAGGACGAGGTTGAGTGGCAATTGGCCCCGTACATGGCGTTCCTGCCAGACTTATCTTCGCAAAGGCGGTAAGTAGAAATGCCTAGGTTACAAAAATTAAGCTAACAATTTTCTTTTAGTACTTTCTGCAGTGGGATTAACCCTTCAACGAGCCAGGCGCTGAATTTGGACGACTCCAGCTGCTCGTTAAGCAGCGCCATGGAATTTGAGCCAATTCAATTGGATGCAGATGCTAGCACATCGTTGGAAGCAGCATCGTATTCATATGTAAGTATATAAAAGTTACACAATAATAAATACATAAAAATAACAATTAATTTATGTTCAAGGCTACACCCAATAAGAGGAGGAAGGTGGAGAAGCCAAAGGCAAAGTCGGAGGAGGTCATCACAATGCTGGAGAACGTAATGACGAAGCAAGAAGAAATTATAAAATCTTCAGACCCAGCCCCGCCGATTCGCGCAATAGTCCGCTATTGGGATGAAGAACTTCAAAAAATGGACCCCGAGCAAGCTCAAGAGACGGAGCAAGCGATGACACAGGTGCTTTGGCAGCGTCAGGCTGCATACAAAAACAAAAAACAAAATACCCAGTAATATGCATTATTAAATAAAAAAAACAGTAAATTAAAGGCAATAAATTATTTTGTTATTATAAGTTTTTATTAAGAAAATTAGTTTCCACTCTGATTACACACCAGCAGCATCATTTTGCCAAGAGACTGAACCTGTTTGAGAGTTTACATACTCCATTAAGCTATCCCGAATGTGTTTTGGGTAGTCCTGATGGCGACCTCGGAATGCTGGAAGCTCGGCGAGTTTTGTCTGCACTGCCAGATCCTTTGGCAGATATTGGTCGGCGGGGCTCGTGCGCATCAAAAAATTATGCAGTGAGCAGCAAGCTGCAACAATTTTTTGAGCCCTGTCGGGATTGCTCAACAGGGTGCGTTGCACGGCCATCCACTTGGCGCACAAAATACCAAATGTATTTTCAATACAGCGTCGAGCTCGGCTTAAGCGGTAATTGAATATACGTTCGGATTTTGTCAGCTTTCTTGCTCCGTATGGCTTCATTATACGCGTATTCAATGGAAATGCATCGTCGGCTACCATGAAGTATGGAGTCGACACTCCATTCAGCAATCGGTTCTCAGGGAACTCCAGATTTCCCGACAAAACTGCCTTTCCTAGCGTGCCGTGTGAAAACGCATTCATGTCGCCTTCGCTACCGTACGCACCTACATCAATATATGTAAAACGGTAGGATGCGTCGCATACCGCCATCAAAACAATCGAGTGAAATCCCTAAAATTGTAGGTAAAAGGTTACTAAAGAGCAGCGATTCGCATTAAAGTCACTTACTTTGTAATTATAAAAAGCACTGCCACTATTGGGTGGACTCTTTATTGGGACGTGTTTACCGTCTATAGCACCAATACAGTTTGGGAAGTTCCACTGCTTCTCAAACTCCTCTGACCACTTCAACATGTTTTCTTTGTCCCACTTCGGAAACTCTCCAGACAGAGCAGAACAAATGGCATCGCATACCAAGTTAATGGTTGTTCCCATGTGCTGCTTACTGATGCGGTAAGTAGATGCAGCATGGCGTTGCACAGTTCCGGATGCAAGCATTCTAAAAAATATAATGCGATGAAAAATACATTTATGATTTAAGCTCCAATAATACATTGCTTACTCGAGAACCACACACAGCTTTGCTTTGGGCGGAATTGCATCTGGGCGATAATTCCTCTTGGGTTGCAAATACGGCTCCACCAAACTAAACAAATAGTTGAAGTTCGCCTCACTCATATGGAAATTTTCCAGAAACACTTTGGGACTCTCAATCATATTTTCGAACTGCAAAAATGCACGAGATATTTAAATATGTCTAAATATACATGTATTAACATAAAAAGGAACACTTACAGATGTTGCATAGCGACCCTTGGTGCGCCTTTCAAGCAAATATGGGTTCACCCAATGTGAACGCTTGCGCTCCTGTGCCTCCTCCTCTTCCTGTTTCTTCAAAAAATAATATGCCGCCAACAAAGCTGCGATCGTAACAATGGTTGCTGCCAATGCTCTCTTTTTTGCTTTAAAATCCATTTTTCACAAGTTTCGGGTTTGTTGCCTTTTTTGTTTATTTTGGTTTGACAGCTGACGCATAGTGTTACCACTCAACTCTTTTTGTTATTTTTCCGTGTTGCATTGGCAACACTGGGCTTACGCTCGTCGACAGCTAAATATTGAGCACTTTACGCAGCGTAAAATTTAGTTAGCTTGCGTACTAAGCTTTAGTCATGAAGGTGAAATATGGGATAAGTATGTACATGCATTTACGGAGCTTAAAAAAAATGAGTGCCGAAATATGTGGCCAATTCATCCATGCGCTTCATGCTTAACGTTATGCTCTGCAGAAAACTTAAAAGAAGTTCCTGACTATGTTTGGGATAAATCACGTAATTTCCAACATTTATTACATTATTATGAAAACGAGGAACAATCTTTTTTCGATAATATGCGCATATGTCAATTCTGCCTTTTGAAATTTAAGAGTGGGTCAATGCCTCCGACGTGCGTACTTAATGACTCACAATTTGATTCAGTCCCAGAATGCATTTCATGTTTAAATGAGTTTGAAAAATTATTTATTCAACGAGCAAAAACATTTCAAGTGATTTCAAGTGAGAATGGATACAGTTATGGTTGGACATAATAAGCAACGACCAAGCTCCGATGTTATTAAGAAAATTAAGGGACGAGTTTTCCATTTACCATTACCCCTTGAAAATACTTTGAAAAAGCTATCAAATCGGGAGTGTGGAGCCCTTGAGGCAGCTGATACATTGCAGCAACTGTCTTTATTTGGAACTGATGAAAATACAGTTATCAGAATGATAGATATACGCCCAGAAAGAAGTCGAAGAGTAAAACCAAGAAGGGAGCTTAAAAATATGCAGGACGAAGATACTGATATATATTTTCCAAGCTGGGTCGACGATCATTATCCTAATCGTCCTATAAAATTAGAGCAAAAATTATTACTTACGCAAACGTAATAAGCCATATTTAATTAACCATAAGACAAACAGAAAAATGCAACCAGAAAACTATTATTACGGACTATTACTGTTATTTAAGCCCTGGCGTAATGTTGAAGATCTTAAGTGTGGCTTAGAGAACTATATTGATGCGTTTGAAAAGTGTAAAGATGAGTTGGTTGATGCAATGCGATATCATGAAAAATTGGATGAATTGGTAAAAATAAGCGAAGAATTTGAAAAAGAGTTAGCAAGAGTATCTTATGAAATGGAAAGCCAGAGCGTAAGTCATGAAAATGAAGAGTGTGAGAATATTGTCGGATTTGAGGTATTATTAGAAAATGAACTTCAAGACATGGACAATCTAGCTATAAATGAAAACAGTCTTTCTATTTCGGATCAGATCGCTCAGCTTAATTCAGATCAACGAAAAATATTTGATGAAGTTAAAGATACCTTAACTAATTATTGCAGTGCATGGAAAACAGAATTAGAAAAGAAAACATTGAAAAATCCTCGGCTTTCTCCAAAAAATGTTTTACGTAAATTTGTTTCTGGAGTTGGAGGAACAGCAAAGTCGTATTTAATAAATATGTTAAGAAAATATATATCAAAAAATCTTGGAGAACAAGTCGTTGTTGCCGGACCAACTGGAATTGCAGCTCGAAATGTAAATGGTTTAACTATTAATAGATTATTAAATTTGCAAGTGGAGCATGGAGGTATAGCCAAGTATACACAATTAAGTAGTTATAAATTAATGATTATGCGAGAAAACCTGAAAAATGTTTGTTTAATTATAATTGATGAGATATCAATGGTCTCCAATGTATCATTACAATATATTCATTTACGTCTTTCTGAAATATTTGATACCTTAGAGCATTCCGATGGCTGGTTTGGAAGAATAAATATTTTATTGTTTGGAGATTTATTGCAATTAGATCCGGTAAATGAGCCATCTCCTTTTGTTAATATTTCGAGGAATCGACTTGAGAAACATTTCTGTGGCCTACATTGTGTAAATTTATGGACAAAGCTGTTTTCATACGATGAACTAACACAAAACATCCGACAACAATCTGATCAAAAGTTTGCCAAGACCTTATCACATATTAGATTAGGTATCTTAGACGAAAAAGATTACCAACTTTTATATACAAGACAAATTAAACTGAATAATAATACAATTGAAAGTTGTCTTTCCGATTTAATTGAATACATCAATAAACTACCTTCAAATACAATATGCCTATTTCCGACCAGGGAACAATGTATGAAGCTAAATATGAGTATGTTAGACCTAATACCTTCTGAAAAAATTTATCTTAAAGCTGAGGATGTAATTGAAGCTAAAACAGCTCTTCAAAAAGCCAAAGCTGCAAAATCTTTAGAAACTTTAAGAAAAAAAGGCAAATGCTCGACAACAGCTAATTTAGCAGATACAATTGAAATAAAACGAGGCGCAAAAATTATGTTACTTAGAAATCTTGATGTTCCATCAGGTTTGGTACACGGAGCAATAGGAATAATCAAAAAACTCCACGAAACGACAACTACCTTTAACGGCCGCTCGGAAAAAACTGTTGTTAAATTAACAGTTCAATTTCAAGAAAAATAACATGAAATAGAAGGCATTGAATCAAAATTTCAATTAAATCAAAGCGTTTTTATTGTGCGTAAACAATTTCCAATAAGCTTGGCATATGCAATCACGATTCACAAAAGCCAAGGCTTAGCATTGACATCTGGAGTTATTGAAATTGGTGACAGTATTTTTGCAAATGGTCAGACATATGTAGCGTTATCCCGATTGTCATGAGGCTGCTAAATTTGTAGGCGTGGTGGGATTTCGGTAGCGGCTTACAATGGCAAATTAAAACACGTAGCGACTTCATTAACAAAACAATACAACTATTAAGTTTATTGAATATTCAGTTCAATGTTAGTCATGTTCAAGATCAGTAAATTAGTTTGACAATATTTTAATGTAATTCAAATTAAAAGACAAATTAAATCGTTGACGCGAGCGTTGCGTCTTGTCTCGTTCGATCGCCAAAAACAACTCAACTGCTCGCCAATGAACATCGTTGCACCAAGCAGCTTGCACCTTCAGCATGTTTGCAACATTTCTATGTTGCAAAATAGAAATTAAATGTTGTCGGATGACAGCTCGGCCAATCCTGAATTCGAATCGGCCTCGAGACGATCGACGTCATCAGATTCTGCGTCTAGCTCAGGGATGCCGGAACACCAGGGCTTCATTTTGTCCGAGGAATACACAGAGCAGTATTTTCGTGATGTGATCTGCATTCCAGGAATGTCTTCGACTACGTATCGATCGTTGCCCAGGGTCTTCGTTACTTGATAGGGCCCACGGTATAAAGGCTCTAGTTTTCGTGATTCGCCAGTGGCTGCTGGCTCATTCTCTACTACGACAAGGTCACCTGTGGAGTATAGAACGGGGTTAGAGTGCTTGCTATCGAATCGCTTTTTCCATTTGGCACGTTCGGAATTGATATTGACAGCAGCTTTGTCATGTTTGATAGCAGTGTCTTCCTTCTTGTCGGCGTCATTTAGATCGTCATGTATGGCAGCTGTCAAATGGTTGTGGATGACATCAAGGGGCTTAAATTCAAAAACCAAGTCGTTTGGGCTGAATCCCGACGTTTCGTTCCGTTGTGAGTTAATGGCCCACTGCAGATTTCGTAAAGTTAAGTCCCAGTCTTTAGGTGCTTCATGTGTGCTTCGTATAAAGTTCAGGATCGTCTGGTTTGCGCGCTCCACTTGTCCGTTTGCACGCGGAGTTCTTACAGCATTTTTGATGTGCTGGATTCCATTTTCGGTGCAGTAGTCTTCAAACTGTTTGGAGGTAAATGCGGTACCTCGGTCGGAGACGATACATTTCGGTAGACCAAAATAGCCGGATATGTCGTTTAGTACGTTTAGGACTGGTTGCGTTTTCGTGCTCTTTACGGCTTTCACGATCAGGAACTTGCTGAATGAATCTGAGACTGCAAAGATGTGAGTGTTTCCACGCTTACTCTTGACGAATGGACCCAAATGATCCACATGGACTTTTCGGAACGGCACAGCCTCAATGTCGTTGTAATGCAAACTTCCTTCTGGTTTCCCACCTTTGGATTTGTAATAACAGCACTTTAAGCAGGACGAAATGTATTCTTTGACGTATTTTCTAACTTTCGGGAACCAAAACCTCTCTTGGATTCGTGAGATTGTTTTGTCGAGTCCAAAATGTCCGACGTCATCATGACACAGTTTTACAATTCGCCATCGTACAGCTTTGGGAACCACAAATCGCACTGTATCATATTCCTTACGATATAAACGATTATTATTGATAACGAAATCCAGTCGTATCTGCTTTGCTTGATCACTTTGACGTGTGCCTTGCAAAACACCAATTATTTCCACGAGCTTCGTATCTTGTAGTTGCATAGTCAATAGCCAGTCATCTACATTGTTTGTTATTTGTCGAATGGTTTCTTCCAAAGATTCTTGTTGCGTTAGATCTGGAGCTCGGCTCATTGCGTCGACGTGAGCCATCTTAGTACCTTCTCGATGAATGATTTCACAATTGTAGTCCAGTATGCTAAACCACCAACGTGCTATTTTTGGTATGAGTTCCTTATTCGATTTAGCTTTAGCGATGGCAGCACAATCGGTGACTAAACGAAACGGTTTTCCCAATACGTAGACACGAAATCTCTTGAGCGTTTCAACTACGGCTAAAATCTCCAGCTCATAGCTGTGATATCGACTCTCAGTATCATTGCAATGACGACTGAAATACGAAACGGGCTTCCAATCGATTTTGTCATGGGACTGCAAAAGAACTCCAGCTAATCCTGTCGCAGAGGCGTCAGTATGAACTTCATGATGCGCTGAGAAGTCATACAATGCCAACACAGGCACGCAGCATAGTTTGTCGATGAGTTCGTTAAATGCCTGTCGATGCACATCAGTCAATGCAAACTGATTCTCTTCAGATTTACGTAATAATCGTGTTAACGGTCTTGAAATCAGCGAATAATTTTTAACGAACTTCCGAAAAAATCCAGTCAGACCTAGGAAACGTCTAACTTCGGTTACGTTTGTGGGCATCTGAAAATTTTTAATGGCGCTGACTTTGTCGTCTCCAGGAGTTATTCCATTTTCGTTTACAATGTGCCCAAGAAAAGTGACTTCTCTTTGTAGAAACTTACATTTGTCATTCCTCAAATTCAAGCCGTTTTCGTTGAGGATACGAAACATTCTCTCCAGGCGCTCGATTCCTTCGTCAAAAGTTTTGCTTGGAATTATAACGTCATCCAAGTAAGCAAGGACCTCTCCACGATTCATTTGACTAATTACCTTGTTCATCGCGCACTGGAAAACAGCAGGGGCGTTGATCAGTCCGAAGGGCATCCTATTAAACTCATAATGACCATTAGAGCTGACAAAAGCTGTATACTTCTTGGACTGCTCGCTTAATTCGATTTGATGATATCCCATACGTAGGTCCAATTTCGTGAAGTATTTGTTACCGGATAATTGCGCAAACTGTTCTTCTAGATTCGGCATAGGGAACGGTATCTTTGTTGTAATGGCGTTTAGTCGACGATAATCGATACACATTCGATACTCCCCATTCTTCTTGCTGACGAGAACAATTCCGGACGCATATGGAGACTCAGACGGACGAATGATATCGCACTCGAGTAGCTCTGATATCATGTTTGCTACGATTGGTCGTTGGGCGAAAGGAATTCGATATGGTTTGGTGTAAATGGGCACATTTGAAGTTAGCGATATATCCATTTTAGTCAGCGAGCATTTTCCTAATTCCATATTATTTCTTGCAAAACATGCCTCATTTTGACTTATCACTTTCTCAGTTATTTCCTTTTCAGCCGCTGGTAGATTTTCGTTTATTTTGCGTATGTTCTCGACAGTACATTCGTTACCTTGAATTACGAGTTTATTATCGCCACGACACAATACATCTTTGCCCAAGAGTAAGTTTTCGGTAATCAAGTCGTCATCCACTAATAGCGTTTCAGTGTCGTACGTGTGTCCATCGATAGCTATCTTCGCAATTAGCTTTCGTGTGCAAAAGAATTTTCCTCCGCCAAACCCATTCAATGTTACAGCACAGCTTTGCGTTACGCCTATTTGATCGGCGAATGATTTTCGTATTAGCGTTCTGGTACTGCCTGGATCTACGAATGCGTTCGTTTCATTGCCATTTACCAGAATCATTTTACAAATATTCGTTTCAGGCTTTTCTTCGATTTTTTTGACTTTGGGATTCGACTTTTGCTTATCGGGATAATTTGTATCGTCATGCGTAGTACGATTACATATTGATCATCGGGGCTTACGTTGCGGCTCAGGACATTTGGCAGCATAGTGTCCAGTTTTATGACAATTAAAACATTTCACGCTGTTTCCATTTTTCTCGTCGCTTTGGCTCTTTATCGCTGTCGTGTCAATACGTTTTTGACTGGACGTGGTCGATTCTCTCTTGTTACCCAGAGACGAAGTATGCTTGATCTCGTTGTGAGCGCTGTACGTTAAAATATCGTGTAACAGATTATTACAGGATTCGTAGTGATTGGATATCTTTCTCTTCAGGTCATAATCATTGATTCCGTTTATGATATGTGTCGCGATTGCTGAATCTGGTAACTCACCCTTTTTACCAAATGAGAGCATCTTGTAAAAATATTCCTGTGGCGTTTCATTGGCTGCTCTACGTGTTTTTGACATCTTGACGTGAATATCGGCCGAATTCTCAATGCATGGAAAATCACATAGGAACTTTGCGACAAACTCTCTCCATGACTGATAAACTTCATCAATCGTGTCGACCCAATATTTCGCTGCACCTTGCATCTTTTGTTGTACGCCAAAGATCAAAGCTCGATCATTCCATTGATATGCGTTACGAAGGGACTCGACGCGCTTGATGAACTGACGTGAATCCAAAGATTTCTCGGAAGACGGATCAAATTCTGGCAGTAGTGCCACCATTTCTTTAACGCTTGCGTACGGATTAAAATTGTTTGTATGACTCGGTTCATACATTGGTCGTTTATTATTGTACACGTTACTTTTATATGTATTGTACGGATAAGTATTCACCTTCGGAATAAATATACCCTGATATTCTTGAGATTTTGAGAATATGTTTACGTTTGGCATATTTATTTTCGGTGGTTGCACATACGATTGTTGCTGAGACGTTGCAACATTTTGAAAACGTTGATCGTGCGACTGTAACGTAGCCACATTATTACTATTCACATACGTTTGTTGTTCAGCGATATGTTGCGAACTCGTTGCAACATTTGTCCACTCCATTTGCCCATGTTGCTTGTTCGTTGCCACATTTACATTAGCCATGTACGTTTGTGCATCAGCAACATGCTGCTGAGACGCTGCAACACTTGCCGATTCCATTTGCCTATGCAGCTGATGCGTAGCCACATTTTCGTTAGGCGCGTACATTCGTGAATTGGCAACATGCTGCTGAGACGATGCAACATGTGCCAATTCCATTTGCCCATGCAGCTGATGCGTAGCCACATTTTCGTTAGGCGCGTACATTCGTGAATTGGCAACATGCTGCTGAGACGATGCAACATGTGCCAATTCCATTTGCCCATGCAGCTGATGCGTAGCCACATTTTCGTTGGGCGCGTACATTTCGGGATAGTTGATCGAACCAGGACGCGGCATGATCGAACCAATGTGTTGAGCGTTGGTCGTTGGAGTTGGCTGACGTTGAATTTCGGACGATTGTGAAATAGCTGAGTTTACCGTTACTTGTGCAGGCATTGTGGCAAGCGACATCGATGCGCGACAGACAGGCGTCTTTGCTTGTATACGCGAAGAACTTAACGAGGGGTGAAATGACTTTACTTGCAACTCGTGTACTGTATTTTCGAGCTCAATAATTTTCTCTTGCAAGGTCTTATTCATCATTTCAGCACTAACATAATCGTCATCACTAACTTGTTCTTGTAACCGTTGCATTAATGTTTCTCTTGTGCCTGACGTAGATAAACCAGCATTTCTGCACTTTATTTGCAATTGCTTCTTCGTTTGATAGTTTTTTCCCGTCATTGTTAAAACTTTTGTCGCGACTCTCGTTGTTCGTTTTATGCGGAAAATATCGTTTTCTTATTAAATTTCGCACTTTGTTCGTTTTTCGTTTGCGTTTTTGTTTAATTCACCAATTTTGCTCATTGCGTCGACGTGAGCCATCTTAGTACCTTCTCGATGAATGATTTCACAGTTGTAGTCCAGTATGCTAAACCACCAACGTGCTATTTTTGGTATGAGTTCCTTATTCGATTTAGCTTTAGCGATGGCAGCACAATCGGTGACTAATCGAAACGGTTTTCCCAATACGTAGACACGAAATCTCTTGAGCGTTTCAACTACGGCTAAAATCTCCAGCTCATAGCTGTGATATCGACTCTCAGTATCATTGCAATGACGACTGAAATACGAAACGGGCTTCCAATCGATTTTGTCATGGGACTGCAAAAGAACTCCAGCTAATCCTGTTGCAGAGGCGTCAGTATGAACTTCATGATGCGCTGAGAAGTCATACAATGCCAACACAGGCACGCAGCATAGTTTGTCGATGAGTTCGTTAAATGCCTGTCGATGCACATCAGTCAATGCAAACTGATTCTCTTCAGATTTACATAATAATCGTGTTAACGGTCTTGAAATCAGCGAATAATTTTTAACGAACTTCCGAAAAAATCCAGTCAGACCTAGGAAACGTCTAACTTCGGTTACGTTTGTGGGCATCTGAAAATTTTTAATGGCGCTGACTTTGTCGTCTCCAGGAGTTATTCCATCTTCGTTTACAATGTGCCCAAGAAAAGTGACTTCTCTTTGTAGAAACTTACATTTGTCATTCCTCAATTTCAAGCCGTTTTCGTTGAGGATACGAAACATTCTCTCCAGGCGCTCGATTCCTTCGTCAAAAGTTTTGCTTGGAATTATAACGTCATCCAAGTAAGCAAGGACCTCTCCACGATTCATTTGACTAATTACCTTGTTCATCGCGCACTGGAAAACAGCAGGGGCGTTGATCAGTCCGAAGGGCATCCTATTAAACTCATAATGACCATCAGAGCTGACAAAAGCTGTATACTTCTTGGACTGCTCGCTTAATTCGATTTGATGATATCCCATACGTAGGTCCAATTTCGTAAAGTATTTGTTACCGGATAATTGCGCAAACTGTTCTTCTAGATTCGGCATAGGGAACGGTATCTTTGTTGTAATGGCGTTTAGTCGACGATAATCGATACACATTCGATACTCCCCATTCTTCTTGCTAACGAGAACAATTCCGGACGCATATGGAGACTCAGACGGACGAATGATATCGCACTCGAGTAGCTCTGATATCATATTTGCTACGATTGGTCGTTGGGCGAAAGGAATTCGATATGGTTTGGTGTAAATGGGCACATTTGAAGTTAGCGATACATCCATTTTAGTCAACGAGCATTTTCCTAATTCCATATTATTTCTTGCAAAACATGCCTCATTTTGACTTATCACTTTCTCAGTTATTTCTTTTTCAGCCGCTAGTAGATTTTCGTTTATCTTGCCTTTGAATTACGAGTTTATTATCGCCACGACACAATACATCTTTGCCCAAGAGTAAGTTTTCGGTAATCAAGTCGTCATCCACTAATAGCGTTTCAGTGTCGAACGTGTGTCCATCGATAGCTATCTTCGCAATTAGCTTTTGTGTGCAAAAGAATTTTCCTCCGCCAAACCCATTCAATGTTACAGCACAGCTTTGCGTTACGCCTATTTGATCGGCGAAAGATTTTCGTATTAGCGTTCTGGTACTGCCTGGATCTACGAATGCGTTCGTTTCATTGCCATTTACCAGAATCATTTTACAAATATTCGTTTCAGGCTTTTCTTCGATTTTTTTGACTTTGGGATTCGACTTTTGCTTATCGGGATAATTTGTATCGTTATGCGTAGTACGATTACATATTGAGCATCGGGGCTTACGTTGCGGCTCAGGACATTTGGCAGCATAGTGTCCAGTTTTATGACAATTAAAACATATCACGCTGTTTCCATTTTTCTCGTCGCTTTGGCTCTTTATCGCTGTCGTGTCAATACGTTTTTGACTGGACGTGGTCGATTCTCTCTTGTTACCCAGAGACGAAGTATGCTTGATCTCGTTGTGAGCGCTGTACGTTAAAATATCGTGTAACAGATTATTACAGGATTCGTAGTGATTGGATATCTTTCTCTTCAGGTCATAATCATTGATTCCGTTTATGATATGTGTCGCGATTGCTGAATCTGGTAACTCACCCTTTTTACCAAATGAGAGCATCTTGTAAAAATATTCCTGTTGCGTTTCATTGGCTGCTCTACGTGTTTTTGACATCTTGACGTGAATATCAGCCGAATTCTCAATGCATGGAAAATCACATAGGAACTTTGCGACAAACTCTCTCCATGACTGATAAACTTCATCAATCGTGTCGACCCAATATTTCGCTGCACCTTGCATCTTTTGTTGTACGCCAAAGATCAAAGCTCGATCATTCCATTGATATGCGTTACGAAGGGACTCGACGCGCTTGATGAACTGACGTGAATCCAAAGATTTCTCGGAAGACGGATCAAATTCTGGCAGTAGTGCCACCATTTCTTTAACGCTTGCGTACGGATTAAAATTGTTTGTATGACTCGGTTCATACATTGGTCGTTTATTATTGTACACGTTACTTTTATATGTATTGTACGGATAAGTATTCACCTTCGGAATAAATATACCCTGATATTCTTGAGAGTTTGAGAATATGTTTACGTTTGGCATATTTATTTTCGGTGGTTGCACATACGATTGTTGCTGAGACGTTGCAACATTTTGAAAACGTTGATCGTGCGACTGTAACGTAGCCACATTATTACTATTCACATACGTTTGTTGTTCAGCGATATGTTGCGAACTCGTTGCAACATTTGTCCACTCCATTTGCCCATGTTGCTTGTTCGTTGCCACATTTACGTTAGCCTTGTGCATCAGCAACATGCTGCTGAGACGCTGCAACACTTGCCGATTCCATTTGCCTATGCAGCTGATGCGTAGCCACATTTTCGTTGGGCGCGTACATTTCGGGATAGTTGATCGAACCAGGACGCGGCATGATCGAACCAATGTGTTGAGCGTTGGTCGTTGGAGTTGGCTGACGTTGAATTTCGGACGATTGTGAAATAGCTGAGTTTACCGTTACTTGTGCAGGCATTGTGGCAAGCGACATCGATGCGCGACAGACAGGCGTCTTTGCTTGTATACGCGAAGAACTTAACGAGGGGTGAAATGACTTTACTTGCAACTCGTGTACTGTATTTTCGAGCTCAATAATTTTCTCTTGCAAGGTCTTATTCATCATTTCAGCACTAACATAATCGTCATCACTAACTTGTTCTTGTAACCGTTGCATTAATGTTTCTCTTGTGCCTGACGTAGATAAACCAGCATTTCTGCACTTTATTTGCAATTGCTTCTTCGTTTGATAGTTTTTTCCCGTCATTGTTAAAACTTTTGTCGCGACTCTCGTTGTTCGTTTTATGCGGAAAATATCGTTTTCTTATTAAATTTCGCACTTTGTTCGTTTTTCGTTTGCGTTTTTGTTTAATTCACCAATTTTGCTCATTGCGTCGACGTGAGCCATCTTAGTACCTTCTCGATGAATGATTTCACAGTTGTAGTCCAGTATGCTAAACCACCAACGTGCTATTTTTGGTATGAGTTCCTTATTCGATTTAGCTTTAGCGATGGCAGCACAATCGGTGACTAAACGAAACGGTTTTCCCAATACGTAGACACGAAATCTCTTGAGCGTTTCAACTACGGCTAAAATCTCCAGCTCATAGCTGTGATATCGACTCTCAGTATCATTGCAATGACGACTGAAATACGAAACGGGCTTTCAATCGATTTTGTCATGGGACTGCAAAAGAACTCCAGCTAATCCTGTCGCAGAGGCGTCAGTATGAACTTCATGATGCGCTGAGAAGTCATACAATGCCAACACAGGCACGCAGCATAGTTTGTCGATGCGTTCGTTAAATGCCTGTCGATGCACATCAGTCAATGCAAACTGATTCTCTTCAGATTTACGTAATAATCGTGTTAACGGTCTTGAAATCAGCGAATAATTTTTAACGAACTTCCGAAAAAATCCAGTCAGACCTAGGAAACGTCTAACTTCGGTTACGTTTGTGGGCATCTGAAAATTTTTAATGGCGCTGACTTTGTCGTCTCCAGGAGTTATTCCATCTTCGTTTACAATGTGCCCAAGAAAAGTGACTTCTCTTTGTAGAAACTTACATTTGTCATTCCTCAATTTCAAGCCGTTTTCGTTGAGGATACGAAACATTCTCTCCAGGCGCTCGATTCCTTCGTCAAAAGTTTTGCTTGGAATTATAACGTCATCCAAGTAAGCAAGGACCTCTCCACGATTCATTTGACTAATTACCTTGTTCATCGCGCACTGGAAAACAGCAGGGGCGTTGATCAGTCCGAAGGGCATCCTATTAAACTCATAATGACCATCAGAGCTGACAAAAGCTGTATACTTCTTGGACTGCTCGCTTAATTCGATTTGATGATATCCCATACGTAGGTCCAATTTCGTGAAGTATTTGTTACCGGATAATTGCGCAAACTGTTCTTCTAGATTCGGCATAGGGAACGGTATCTTTGTTGTAATGGCGTTTAGTCGACGATAATCGATACACATTCGATACTCCCCATTCTTCTTGCTAACGAGAACAATTCCGGACGCATATGGAGACTCAGACGGACGAATGATATCGCACTCGAGTAGCTCTGATATCATGTTTGCTACGATTGGTCGTTGGGCGAAAGGAATTCGATATGGTTTGGTGTAAATGGGCACATTTGAAGTTAGCGATATATCCATTTTAGTCAACGAGCATTTTCCTAATTCCATATTATTTCTTGCAAAACATGCCTCATTTTGACTTATCACTTTCTCAGTTATTTCCTTTTCAGCCGCTAGTAGATTTTCGTTTATCTTGCCTTTGAATTACGAGTTTATTATCGCCACGACACAATACATCTTTGCCCAAGAGTAAGTTTTCGGTAATCAAGTCGTCATCCACTAATAGCGTTTCAGTGTCGTACGTGTGTCCATCGATAGCTATCTTCGCAATTAGCTTTTGTGTGCAAAAGAATTTTCCTCCGCCAAACCCATTCAATGTTACAGCACAGCTTTGCGTTTCGCCTATTTGATCGGCGAAAGATTTTCGTATTAGCGTTCTGGTACTGCCTGGATCTACGAATGCGTTCGTTTCATTGCCATTTACCAGAATCATTTTACAAATATTCGTTTCAGGCTTTTCTTCGATTTTTTTGACTTTGGGATTCGATTTTTGCTTATCGGGATAATTTGTATCGTCATGCGTAGTACGATTACATATTGAGCATCGGGGCTTACGTTGCGGCTCAGGACATTTGACAGCATAGTGTCCAGTTTTATGACAATTAAAACATTTCACGCTGTTTCCATTTTTCTCGTCGCTTTGGCTCTTTATCGCTGTCGTGTCAATACGTTTTTGACTGGACGTGGTCGATTCTCTCTTGTTACCCAGAGACGAAGTATGCTTGATCTCGTTGTGAGCGCTGTACGTTAAAATATCGTGTAACAGATTATTACAGGATTCGTAGTGATTGGATATCTTTCTCTTCAGGTCATAATCATTGATTCCGTTTATGATATGTGTCGCGATTGCTGAATCTGGTAACTCACCCTTTTTACCAAATGAGAGCATCTTGTAAAAATATTCCTGTGGCGTTTCATTGGCTGCTCTACGTGTTTTTGACATCTTGACGTGAATATCGGCCGAATTCTCAATGCATGGAAAATCACATAGGAACTTTGCGACAAACTCTCTCCATGACTGATAAACTTCATCAATCATGTCGACCCAATATTTCGCTGCACCTTGCATCTTTTGTTGTACGCCAAAGATCAAAGCTCGATCATTCCATTGATATGCGTTACGAAGGGACTCGATGCGCTTGATGAACTGACTTGAATCCAAAGATTTCTCGGAAGACGGATCAAATTCTGGCAGTAGTGCCACCATTTCTTTAACGCTTGCGTACGGATTAAAATTGTTTGTATGACTCGGTTCATACATTGGTCGTTTATTATTGTACACGTTACTTTTATATGTATTGTACGGATAAGTATTCACCTTCGGAATAAATATACCCTGATATTCTTGAGAGTTTGAGAATATGTTTACGTTTGGCATATTTATTTTCGGTGCTTGCACATACGATTGTTGCTGAGACGTTGCAACATTTTGAAAACGTTGATCGTGCGACTGTAACGTAGCCACATTATTACTATTCACATACGTTTGTTGTTCAGCGATATGTTGCGAACTCGTTGCAACATTTGTCCACTCCATTTGCCCATGTAGCTTGTTCGTTGCCACATTTACGTTAGCCATGTACGTTTGTGCATCAGCAACATGCTGCTGAGACGCTGCAACACTTGCCGATTCCATTTGCCTATGCAGCTGATGCGTAGCCACATTTTCGTTAGGCGCGTACATTCGTGAATTGGCAACATGCTGCTGAGACGATGCAACATGTGCCAATTCCATTTGCCCATGCAGCTGATGCGTAGCCACATTTTCGTTGGGCGCGTACATTTCGGGATAGTTGATCGAACCAGGACGCGGCATGATCGAACCAATGTGATGAGCGTTGGTCGTTGGAGTTGGCTGACGTTGAATTTCGGACGATTGTGAAATAGCTGAGTTTACCGTTACTTGTGCAGGCATTGTGGCAAGCGACATCGATGCGCGACAGACAGGCGTCTTTGCTTGTATACGCGAAGAACTTAACGAGGGGTGAAATGACTTTACTTGCAACTCGTGTACTGTATTTTCGAGCTCAATAATTTTCTCTTGCAAGGTCTTATTCATCATTTCAGCACTAACATAATCGTCATCACTAACTTGTTCTTGTAACCGTTGCATTAATGTTTCTCTTGTGCCTGACGTAGATAAACCAGCATTTCTGCACTTTATTGCAGCATTGCTTCTTCGTTTGATAGTTTTTTCCCGACATTGTTAAAACTTTTGTCGCGACTCTCGTTGTTCGTTTTATGCGGAAAATATCGTTTTCTTATTAAATTTCGCACTTTGTTCGTTTTTCGTTTGCGTTTTTGTTTAATTCACCAATTTTGCTCATTGCGTCGACGTGAGCCATCTTAGTACCTTCTCGATGAATGATTTCACAGTTGTAGTCCAGTATGCTAAACCACCAACGTGCTATTTTTGGTATGAGTTCCTTATTCGATTTAGCTTTAGCGATGGCAGCACAATCGGTGACTAAACGAAACGGTTTTCCCAATACGTAGACACGAAATCTCTTGAGCGTTTCAACTACGGCTAAAAGCTGTATACTTCTTGGACTGCTCGCTTAATTCGATTTGATGATATCCCATACGTAGGTCCAATTTCGTGAAGTATTTGTTGATAATTGCGCAAACTGTTCTTCTAGATTCGGCATAGGGAACGGTATCTTTGTTGTAATGGCGTTTAGTCGACGATAATCGATACACATTCGATACTCCCCATTCTTCTTGCTGACGAGAACAATTCCGGACGCATATGGAGACTCAGACGGACGAATGATATCGCACTCGAGTAGCTCTGATATCATGTTTGCTACGATTGGTCGTTGGGCGAAAGGAATTCGATATGGTTTGGTGTAAATGGGCACATTTGAAGTTAGCGATATATCCATTTTAGTCAACGAGCATTTTCCTAATTCCATATTATTACTTGCAAAACATGCCTCATTTTGACTTATCACTTTCTCAGTTATTTCCTTTTCAGCCGCTAGTAGATTTTCGTTTATCTTGCCTTTGAATTACGAGTTTATTATCGCCACGACACAATACATCTTTGCCCAAGAGTAAGTTTTCGGTAATCAAGTCGTCATCCACTAATAGCGTTTCAGTGTCGAACGTGTGTCCATCGATAGCTATCTTCGCAATTAGCTTTTGTGTGCAAAAGAATTTTCCTCCGCCAAACCCATTCAATGTTACAGCACAGCTTTGCGTTACGCCTATTTGATCGGCGAAAGATTTTCGTATTAGCGTTCTGGTACTGCCTGGATCTACGAATGCGTTCGTTTCATTGCCATTTACCAGAATCATTTTACAAATATTCGTTTCAGGCTTTTCTTCGATTTTTTTGACTTTGGGATTCGACTTTTGCTTATCGGGATAATTTGTATCGTTATGCGTAGTACGATTACATATTGAGCATCGGGGCTTACGTTGCGGCTCAGGACATTTGGCAGCATAGTGTCCAGTTTTATGACAATTAAAACATTTCACGCTGTTTCCATTTTTCTCGTCGCTTTGGCTCTTTATCGCTGTCGTGTCAATACGTTTTTGACTGGACGTGGTCGATTCTCTCTTGTTACCCAGAGACGAAGTATGCTTGATCTCGTTGTGAGCGCTGTACGTTAAAATATCGTGTAACAGATTATTACAGGATTCGTAATGATTGGATATCTTTCTCTTCAGGTCATAATCATTGATTCCGTTTATGTTATGTGTCGCGATTGCTGAATCTGGTAACTCACCCTTTTTACCAAATGAGAGCATCTTGTAAAAATATTCCTGTGGCGTTTCATTGGCTGCTCTACGTGTTTTTGACATCTTGACGTGAATATCGGCCGAATTCTCAATGCATGGAAAATCACATAGGAACTTTGCGACAAACTCTCTCCATGACTGATAAACTTCATCAATCATGTCGACCCAATATTTCGCTGCACCTTGCATCTTTTGTTGTACGCCAAAGATCAAAGCTCGATCATTCCATTGATATGCGTTACGAAGGGACTCGATGCGCTTGATGAACTGACGTGAATCCAAAGATTTCTCGGAAGACGGATCAAATTCTGGCAGTAGTGCCACCATTTCTTTAACGCTTGCGTACGGATTAAAATTGTTTGTATGACTCGGTTCATACATTGGTCGTTTATTATTGTACACGTTACTTTTATATGTATTGTACGGATAAGTATTCACCTTCGGAATAAATATACCCTGATATTCTTGAGAGTTTGAGAATATGTTTACGTTTGGCATATTTATTTTCGGTGCTTGCACATACGATTGTTGCTGAGACGTTGCAACATTTTGAAAACGTTGATCGTGCGACTGTAACGTAGCCACATTATTACTATTCACATACGTTTGTTGTTCAGCGATATGTTGCGAACTCGTTGCAACATTTGTCCACTCCATTTGCCCATGTAGCTTGTTCGTTGCCACATTTACGTTAGGCATGTACGTTTGTGCATCAGCAACATGCTGCTGAGACGCTGCAACACTTGCCGATTCCATTTGCCTATGCAGCTGATGCGTAGCCACATTTTCGTTAGGCGCGTACATTCGTGAATTGGCAACATGCTGCTGAGACGATGCAACATGGGCCAATTCCATTTGCCCATGCAGCAGATGCGTAGCCACATTTTCGTTGGGCGCGTACATTCGTGAATTGGCAACATGCTGCTGAGACGATGCAACATGTGCCAATTCCATTTGCCCATGCAGCTGATGCGTAGCCACATTTTCGTTGGGCGCGTACATTTCGGGATAGTTGATCGAACCAGGACGCGGCATGATCGAACCAATGTGATGAGCGTTGGTCGTTGGAGTTGGCTGACGTTGAATTTCGGACGATTGTGAAATAGCTGAGTTTACCGTTACTTGTGCAGGCATTGTGGCAAGCGACATCGATGCGCGACAGACAGGCGTCTTTGCTTGTATACGCGAAGAACATAACGAGGGGTGAAATGACTTTACTTGCAACTCGTGTACTGTATTTTCAAGCTCAATAATTTTCTCTTGCAAGGTCTTATTCATCATTTCAGCCCTAACATAATCGTCATCACTAACTTGTTTTTGTAACCGTTGCATTAATGTTTCTCTTGTGCCTGACGTAGATAAACCAACATTTCTGCACTTCATTTGCAATTGCTTCTTCGTTTGATAGTTTTTTCCCGTCATTGTTAAAACTTTTGTCGCGACTCTCGTTGTTCGTTTTATGCGGAAAATATCGTTTTCTTATTAAATTTTGCACTTTGTTCGTTTTTCGTTTGCGTTTTTGTTTAATTCACCAATTTTGCTCATTGCGTCGACGTGAGCCATCTTAGTACCTTCTCGATGAATGATTTCACAGTTGAAGTCCAGTATGCTAAACCACCAACGTGCTATTTTTGGTATGAGTTCCTTATTCGATTTAGCTTTAGCGATGGCAGCACAATCGGTGACTAAACGAAACGGTTTTCCCAATACGTAGACACGAAATCTCTGAGCGTTTCAACTACGGCTAAAAGCTGTATACTTCTTGGACTGCTCGCTTAATTCGATTTGATGATATCCCATACGTAGGTCCAATTTCGTGAAGTATTTGTTGATAATTGCGCAAACTGTTCTTCTAGATTCGGCATAGGGAACGGTATCTTTGTTGTAATGGCGTTTAGTCGACGATAATCGATACACATTCGATACTCCCCATTCTTCTTGCTGACGAGAACAATTCCGGACGCATATGGAGACTCAGACGGACGAATGATATCGCACTCGAGTAGCTCTGATATCATGTTTGCTACGATTGGTCGTTGGGCGAAAGGAATTCGATATGGTTTGGTGTAAATGGGCACATTTGAAGTTAGCGATATATCCATTTTAGTCAACGAGCATTTTCCTAATTCCATATTATTACTTGCAAAACATGCCTCATTTTGACTTATCACTTTCTCAGTTATTTCCTTTTCAGCCGCTAGTAGATTTTCGTTTATCTTGCCTTTGAATTACGAGTTTATTATCGCCACGACACAATACATCTTTGCCCAAGAGTAAGTTTTCGGTAATCAAGTCGTCATCCACTAATAGCGTTTCAGTGTCGAACGTGTGTCCATCGATAGCTATCTTCGCAATTAGCTTTTGTGTGCAAAAGAATTTTCCTCCGCCAAACCCATTCAATGTTACAGCACAGCTTTGCGTTACGCCTATTTGATCGGCGAAAGATTTTCGTATTAGCGTTCTGGTACTGCCTGGATCTACGAATGCGTTCGTTTCATTGCCATTTACCAGAATCATTTTACAAATATTCGTTTCAGGCTTTTCTTCGATTTTTTTGACTTTGGGATTCGACTTTTGCTTATCGGGATAATTTGTATCGTTATGCGTAGTACGATTACATATTGAGCATCGGGGCTTACGTTGCGGCTCAGGACATTTGGCAGCATAGTGTCCAGTTTTATGACAATTAAAACATTTCACGCTGTTTCCATTTTTCTCGTCGCTTTGGCTCTTTATCGCTGTCGTGTCAATACGTTTTTGACTGGACGTGGTCGATTCTCTCTTGTTACCCAGAGACGAAGTATGCTTGATCTCGTTGTGAGCGCTGTACGTTAAAATATCGTGTAACAGATTATTACAGGATTCGTAATGATTGGATATCTTTCTCTTCAGGTCATAATCATTGATTCCGTTTATGTTATGTGTCGCGATTGCTGAATCTGGTAACTCACCCTTTTTACCAAATGAGAGCATCTTGTAAAAATATTCCTGTGGCGTTTCATTGGCTGCTCTACGTGTTTTTGACATCTTGACGTGAATATCGGCCGAATTCTCAATGCATGGAAAATCACATAGGAACTTTGCGACAAACTCTCTCCATGACTGATAAACTTCATCAATCATGTCGACCCAATATTTCGCTGCACCTTGCATCTTTTGTTGTACGCCAAAGATCAAAGCTCGATCATTCCATTGATATGCGTTACGAAGGGACTCGACGCGCTTGATGAACTGACGTGAATGCTAAGATTTCTCGGAAGACGGATCAAATTCTGGCAGTAGTGCCACCATTTCTTTAACGCTTGCGTACGGATTAAAATTGTTTGTATGACTCGGTTCATACTTTGGGTGCTTATTATTGTACACGTTACTTTTATATGTATTGTACGGATAAGTATTCACCTTCGGAATAAATATACCCTGATATTCTTGAGCGTTTGAGAATATGTTTACGTTTGGCGTATTTATTTTCGATGCTTGCACATACGATTGTTGCTGAGACGTTGCAACATTTTGAAAACGTTGATCGTGCGACTGTAACGTAGCCACATTATTACTATTCACATACGTTTGTTGTTCACCGATATGTTGCGAACTCGTTGCAACATTTGTCCACTCCATTTGCCCATGTAGCTTGTTCGTTGCCACATTTACGTTAGCCATGTACGTTTGTGCATCAGCAACATGCTGCTGAGACGCTGCATCACTTGCCGATTCCATTTGCCTATGCAGCTGATGCGTAGCCACATTTTCGTTAGGCGCGTACATTCGTGAATTGGCAACATGCTGCTGAGACGATGCAAAATGGGCCAATTCCATTTGCCCATGCAGCAGATGCGTAGCCACATTTTCGTTGGGCGCGTACATTCGTGAATTGGCAACATGCTGCTGAGACGATGCAACATGTGCCAATTCCATTTGCCCATGCAGCTGATGCGTAGCCACATTTTCGTTGGGCGCGTACATTTCGGGATAGTTGATCGAACCAGGACGCGGCATGATCGAACCAATGTGATGAGCGTTGGTCGTTGGAGTTGGCTGACGTTGAATTTCGGACGATTGTGAAATAGCTGAGTTTACCGTTACTTGTGCAGGCATTGTGGCAAGCGACATCGATGCGCGTCAGACAGGCGTCTTTGCTTGTATACGCGAAGAACTTAACGAGGGGTGAAATGACTTTACTTGCAACTCGTGTACTGTATTTTCAAGCTCAATAATTTTCTCTTGCAAGGTCTTATTCATCATTTCAGCCCTAACATAATCGTCATCACTAACTTGTTTTTGTAACCGTTGCATTAATGTTTCTCTTGTGCCTGACGTAGATAAACCAACATTTCTGCACTTTATTTGCAATTGCTTCTTCGTTTGATAGTTTTTTCCCGTCATTGTTAAAACTTTTGTCGCGACTCTCGTTGTTCGTTTTATGCGGAAAATATCGTTTTCTTATTAAATTTTGCACTTTGTTCGTTTTTCGTTTGCGTTTTTGTTTAATTCACCAATTTCGCTCATTGCGTCGACGTGAGCCATCTTAGTACCTTCTCGATGAATGATTTCACAGTTGTAGTCCAGTATGCTAAACCACCAACGTGCTATTTTTGGTATGAGTTCCTTATTCGATTTAGCTTTAGCGATGGCAGCACAATCGGTGACTAAACGAAACGGTTTTCCCAATACGTAGACACGAAATCTCTTGAGCGTTTCAACTACGGCTAAAAGCTGTATACTTCTTGGACTGCTCGCTTAATTCGATTTGATGATATCCCATACGTAGGTCCAATTTCGTGAAGTATTTGTTGATAATTGCGCAAACTGTTCTTCTAGATTCGGCATAGGGAACGGTATCTTTGTTGTAATGGCGTTTAGTCGACGATAATCGATACACATTCGATACTCCCCATTCTTCTTGCTGACGAGAACAATTCCGGACGCATATGGAGACTCAGACGGACGAATGATATCGCACTCGAGTAGCTCTGATATCATGTTTGCTACGATTGGTCGTTGGGCGAAAGGAATTCGATATGGTTTGGTGTAAATGGGCACATTTGAAGTTAGCGATATATCCATTTTAGTCAACGAGCATTTTCCTAATTCCATATTATTTCTTGCAAAACATGCCTCATTTTGACTTATCACTTTCTCAGTTATTTCTTTTTCAGCCGCTAGTAGATTTTCGTTTATCTTGCCTTTGAATTACGAGTTTATTATCGCCACGACACAATACATCTTTGCCCAAGAGTAAGTTTTCGGTAATCAAGTCGTCATCCACTAATAGCGTTTCAGTGTCGTACGTGTGTCCATCGATAGCTATCTTCGCAATTAGCTTTTGTGTGCAAAAGAATTTTCCTCCGCCAAACCCATTCAATGTTACAGCACAGCTTTGCGTTACGCCTATTTGATCGGCGAAAGATTTTCGTATTAGCGTTCTGGTACTGCCTGGATCTACGAATGCGTTCGTTTCATTGCCATTTACCAGAATCATTTTACAAATATTCGTTTCAGGCTTTTCTTCGATTTTTTTGACTTTGGGATTCGACTTTTGCTTATCGGGATAATTTGTATCGTTATGCGTAGTACGATTACATATTGAGCATCGGGGCTTACGTTGCGGCTCAGGACATTTGGCAGCATAGTGTCCAGTTTTATGACAATTAAAACATTTCACGCTGTTTCCATTTTTCTCGTCGCTTTGGCTCTTTATCGCTGTCGTGTCAATACGTTTTTGACTGGACGTGGTCGATTCTCTCTTGTTACCCAGAGACGAAGTATGCTTGATCTCGTTGTGAGCGCTGTACGTTAAAATATCGTGTAACAGATTATTACAGGATTCGTAGTGATTGGATATCTTTCTCTTCAGGTCATAATCATTGATTCCGTTTATGATATGTGTCGCGATTGCTGAATCTGGTAACTCACCCTTTTTACCAAATGAGAGCATCTTGTAAAAATATTCCTGTGGCGTTTCATTGGCTGCTCTACGTGTTTTTGACATCTTGACGTGAATATCGGCCGAATTCTCAATGCATGGAAAATCACATAGGAACTTTGCGACAAACTCTCTCCATGACTGATAAACTTCATCAATCATGTCGACCCAATATTTCGCTGCACCTTGCATCTTTTGTTGTACGCCAAAGATCAAAGCTCGATCATTCCATTGATATGCGTTACGAAGGGACTCGACGCGCTTGATGAACTGACGTGAATGCTAAGATTTCTCGGAAGACGGATCAAATTCTGGCAGTAGTGCCACCATTTCTTTAACGCTTGCGTACGGATTAAAATTGTTTGTATGACTCGGTTCATACTTTGGGTGCTTATTATTGTACACGTTACTTTTATATGTATTGTACGTATAAGTATTCACCTTCGGAATAAATATACCCTGATATTCTTGAGCGTTTGAGAATATGTTTACGTTTGGCATATTTATTTTCGGTGCTTGCACATACGATTGTTGCTGAGACGTTGCAACATTTTGAAAACGTTGATCGTGCGACTGTAACGTAGCCACATTATTACTATTCACATACGTTTGTTGTTCAGCGATATGTTGCGAACTCGTTGCAACATTTGTCCACTCCATTTGCCCATGTAGCTTGTTCGTTGCCACATTTACGTTAGGCATGTACGTTTGTGCATCAGCAACATGCTGCTGAGACGCTGCAACACTTGCCGATTCCATTTGCCTATGCAGCTGATGCGTAGCCACATTTTCGTTAGGCGCGTACATTCGTGAATTGGCAACATGCTGCTGAGACGATGCAACATGGGCCAATTCCATTTGCCCATGCAGCAGATGCGTAGCCACATTTTCGTTGGGCGCGTACATTCGTGAATTGGCAACATGCTGCTGAGACGATGCAACATGTGCCAATTCCATTTGCCCATGCAGCTGATGCGTAGCCACATTTTCGTTGGGCGCGTACATTTCGGGATAGTTGATCGAACCAGGACGCGGCATGATCGAACCAATGTTTTGAGCGTTGGTCGTTGGAGTTGGCTGACGTTGAATTTCGGACGATTGTGAAATAGCTGAGTTTACCGTTACTTGTGCAGGCATTGTGGCAAGCGACATCGATGCGCGTCAGACAGGCGTCTTTGCTTGTATACGCGAAGAACTTAACGAGGGGTGAAATGACTTTACTTGCAACTCGTGTACTGTATTTTCAAGCTCAATAATTTTCTCTTGCAAGGTCTTATTCATCATTTCAGCCCTAACATAATCGTCATCACTAACTTGTTTTTGTAACCGTTGCATTAATGTTTCTCTTGTGCCTGACGTAGATAAACCAACATTTCTGCACTTTATTTGCAATTGCTTCTTCGTTTGATAGTTTTTTCCCGTCATTGTTAAAACTTTTGTCGCGACTCTCGTTGTTCGTTTTATGCGGAAAATATCGTTTTCTTATTAAATTTTGCACTTTGTTCGTTTTTCGTTTGCGTTTTTGTTTAATTCACCAATTTCGCTCATTGCGTCGACGTGAGCCATCTTAGTACCTTCTCGATGAATGATTTCACAGTTGTAGTCCAGTATGCTAAACCACCAACGTGCTATTTTTGGTATGAGTTCCTTATTCGATTTAGCTTTAGCGATGGCAGCACAATCGGTGACTAAACGAAACGGTTTTCCCAATACGTAGACACAATATCTCTTGAGCGTTTCAACTACGGCTAAAAGCTGTATACTTCTTGGACTGCTCGCTTAATTCGATTTGATGATATCCCATACGTAGGTCCAATTTCGTGAAGTATTTGTTGATAATTGCGCAAACTGTTCTTCTAGATTCGGCATAGGGAACGGTATCTTTGTTGTAATGGCGTTTAGTCGACGATAATCGATACACATTCGATACTCCCCATTCTTCTTGCTGACGAGAACAATTCCGGACGCATATGGAGACTCAGACGGACGAATGATATCGCACTCGAGTAGCTCTGATATCATGTTTGCTACGATTGGTCGTTGGGCGAAAGGAATTCGATATGGTTTGGTGTAAATGGGCACATTTGAAGTTAGCGATATATCCATTTTAGTCAACGAGCATTTTCCTAATTCCATATTATTTCTTGCAAAACATGCCTCATTTTGACTTATCACTTTCTCAGTTATTTCTTTTTCAGCCGCTAGTAGATTTTCGTTTATCTTGCCTTTGAATTACGAGTTTATTATCGCCACGACACAATACATCTTTGCCCAAGAGTAAGTTTTCGGTAATCAAGTCGTCATCCACTAATAGCGTTTCAGTGTCGTACGTGTGTCCATCGATAGCTATCTTCGCAATTAGCTTTTGTGTGCAAAAGAATTTTCCTCCGCCAAACCCATTCAATGTTACAGCACAGCTTTGCGTTACGCCTATTTGATCGGCGAAAGATTTTCGTATTAGCGTTCTGGTACTGCCTGGATCTACGAATGCGTTCGTTTCATTGCCATTTACCAGAATCATTTTACAAATATTCGTTTCAGGCTTTTCTTCGATTTTTTTGACTTTGGGATTCGACTTTTGCTTATCGGGATAATTTGTATCGTTATGCGTAGTACGATTACATATTGAGCATCGGGGCTTACGTTGCGGCTCAGGACATTTGGCAGCATAGTGTCCAGTTTTATGACAATTAAAACATTTCACGCTGTTTCCATTTTTCTCGTCGCTTTGGCTCTTTATCGCTGTCGTGTCAATACGTTTTTGACTGGACGTGGTCGATTCTCTCTTGTTACCCAGAGACGAAGTATGCTTGATCTCGTTGTGAGCGCTGTACGTTAAAATATCGTGTAACAGATTATTACAGGATTCGTAGTGATTGGATATCTTTCTCTTCAGGTCATAATCATTGATTCCGTTTATGATATGTGTCGCGATTGCTGAATCTGGTAACTCACCCTTTTTACCAAATGAGAGCATCTTGTAAAAATATTCCTGTGGCGTTTCATTGGCTGCTCTACGTGTTTTTGACATCTTGACGTGAATATCGGCCGAATTCTCAATGCATGGAAAATCACATAGGAACTTTGCGACAAACTCTCTCCATGACTGATAAACTTCATCAATCATGTCGACCCAATATTTCGCTGCACCTTGCATCTTTTGTTGTACGCCAAAGATCAAAGCTCGATCATTCCATTGATATGCGTTACGAAGGGACTCGACGCGCTTGATGAACTGACGTGAATGCTAAGATTTCTCGGAAGACGGATCAAATTCTGGCAGTAGTGCCACCATTTCTTTAACGCTTGCGTACGGATTAAAATTGTTTGTATGACTCGGTTCATACTTTGGGTGCTTATTATTGTACACGTTACTTTTATATGTATTGTACGTATAAGTATTCACCTTCGGAATAAATATACCCTGATATTCTTGAGCGTTTGAGAATATGTTTACGTTTGGCATATTTATTTTCGGTGCTTGCACATACGATTGTTGCTGAGACGTTGCAACATTTTGAAAGCGTTCATCGTGCGACTGAAACGTAGCCTCATTATTACTATTCACATAAGTTTGTTGTTCAGCGATATGTTGCGAACTCGTTGCAACATTTGTCCACTCCATTTGCCCATGTAGCTTGTTCGTTGCCACATTTACGTTAGGCATGTACGTTTGTGCATCAGCAACATGCTGCTGAGACGCTGCAACACTTGCCGATTCCATTTGCCTATGCAGCTGATGCGTAGCCACATTTTCGTTAGGCGCGTACATTCGTGAATTGGCAACATGCTGCTGAGACGATGCAACATGGGCCAATTCCATTTGCCCATGCAGCAGATGCGTAGCCACATTTTCGTTGGGCGCGTACATTCGTGAATTGGCAACATGCTGCTGAGACGATGCATCATGTGCCAATTCCATTTGCCCATGCAGCTGATGCGTAGCCACATTTTCGTTGGGCGCGTACATTTCGGGATAGTTGATCGAACCAGGACGCGGCATGATCGAACCAATGTTTTGAGCGTTGGTCGTTGGAGTTGGCTGACGTTGAATTTCGGACGATTGTGAAATAGCTGAGTTTACCGTTACTTGTGCAGGCATTGTGGCAAGCGACATCGATGCGCGTCAGACAGGCGTCTTTGCTTGTATACGCGAAGAACTTAACGAGGGGTGAAATGACTTTACTTGCAACTCGTGTACTGTATTTTCAAGCTCAATAATTTTCTCTTGCAAGGTCTTATTCATCATTTCAGCCCTAACATAATCGTCATCACTAACTTGTTTTTGTAACCGTTGCATTAATGTATCTCTTGTGCCTGACGTAGATAAACCAACATTTCTGCACTTTATTTGCAATTGCTTCTTCGTTTGATAGTTTTTTCCCGTCATTGTTAAAACTTTTGTCGCGACTCTCGTTGTTCGTTTTATTTTATAAAAAAACCTCTTTACGAGGTAAAAGTCTAGTGACGAAAACAGTTATATGCCCCAAAATTTCTGATATCCAATTTTGTGACGAATAATATTAAGTTTGACCTAAAAATTATTTTAAAAAAAATTTTGGCACTCGGCACATTGCGCCAAAATGTCTCAATTCTTCATACCAAATAAAACTCAATGTTTTGCGCAGTGCCGAATGCAAAAATTTTTTTTAAAATAATTTTTATGTCAAACTTAATATTATTCGTCACAAAATTGGATATCAGAAATTTTGGGGCATATAACTGTTTTCGTCACTAGACTTTTACCTCGTAAAGAGGCTTTTTTATAAAATATCAGAAATTTTTGAATAAGATATCAGAAATTTTGAAATTTCATTCTATCAACTTTGTTTATTTTTTGTACAAGCTAAAACAAACTGTCTGCCAACACTGGTTCCCTTAAAACGCACATGCCAAGCGCAAAAGCTAGTAGCACTCTCAAACTCTGGCTGCTATGACACTTTGCTGCTGCTGTATGCATGCTACTGCATATGTACATGCAGAAGTGTAAAGGTAAAAGGTATATTCAGTTAACAGGTAATATCTTGCCCAAACGAAATTTGACGGCTATGTGTTATATGTCAAAAAGCGAAATTGAATTGCTACAACAAATAACATACAGTCGAACTTCTCTAACTCGAATCACCATTATCCAAAGAAAAGGTTCGAGTTAGGGAAATATTCGAGTTATAGAGTTCTTTTTCCTAAGATTATTAATTTTACTGCCACTCATTTAATTCGAGTTACAGAGAAATTCGAGTTAGAGAAGTTCGAGTTAGGAAAGTTCAACTGTTTTTAAAACTTATTTGAAACGTAGATTTTTCTTAAATCGGCGAAATGTGGGAAAAAAAACCTTATTTCACCTGAAGCTTTTTACCTGTGTTTTAAGCAAAAAAGCTTAAAGCCCTTCAAAATATATTTCCAACGATATATAGATCACATCTGTAGCTTCGCGAAATTTTACACACTACACTACACACAAACATATTGAAAGCTAAAAAAAATCGTTAGCGTCGTTTTCTCAAAAACCGCCAAAATCTGGGACAAAATATCTTATTTCACCTGTTGATTTTTACCTATGCACTTTAGAAAAAAAGTTTAAAGGTTTGCCTAAAAGCCCTTCAAAATACCTTTCCAACGATACATAGATCACGTCTGCAGCTCATATCGTTTGGATGCTATTAATTTTAACGGTTTTTAGCGATTTCCCGCTAAACTAGCTTTTTTTCGAAAAAGTCGTAAAACAAACGTTTCTTGATTTTTGATCGGAAACAAGTCCTCATTCAAACTTTTAAGTTAAATCAACGCTTTGATACTAACAAACAGACAAACAAACAGACTGACTTTTCATCTCGTTTTGAGAAGGGCACCAAAAATTTCAAAATTAATTATCTTTCGAACCAGTTGTCCGATTTCGATGATCAAGGTGTCATTCGACGCGTATCTTTAATGGAAATTGTAAAAAATTCAAACAAAATTCAAATAGGCTCCAACGGCCCCATTAGCTCCAATAATTTAAATTTTCCCCCTCCCACTTACACCTGTTTATCTCACGAACCAGGTGAGTTTCTCAAAGTCTTAGTATGCACATTTGTAAGTTAAGTTAATACCTTTCGATCGGTATATAACTCGACCTGATCGGACAGTCATAGCAAATTTTCCATTCTTCCTGTGTATATATGCTAGTCGCCTTCGCACCCTTCGTGCTGCTTTCGTCACTAGCGCGGACTTTTATATATATTGTACGGATAAGTATTCACCTTCGGAATAAATATACCCTGATATTCTTGAGCGTTTGAGAATATGTTTACGTTTGGCATATTTATTTTCGGTGCTTGCACATACGATTGTTGCTGAGACGTTGCAACATTTTGAAAACGTTGATCGTGCGACTGTAACGTAGCCACATTATTACTATTCACATACGTTTGTTGTTCAGCGATATGTTGCGAACTCGTTGCAACATTTGTCCACTCCATTTGCCCATGTAGCTTGTTCGTTGCCACATTTACGTTAGGCATGTACGTTTGTGCATCAGCAACATGCTGCTGAGACGCTGCAACACTTGCCGATTCCATTTGCCTATGCAGCTGATGCGTAGCCACATTTTCGTTAGGCGCGTACATTCGTGAATTGGCAACATGCTGCTGAGACGATGCAACATGGGCCAATTCCATTTGCCCATGCAGCAGATGCGTAGCCACATTTTCGTTGGGCGCGTACATTCGTGAATTGGCAACATGCTGCTGAGACGATGCAACATGTGCCAATTCCATTTGCCCATGGAGCTGATGCGTAGCCACATTTTCGTTGGGCGCGAACATTTCGGGATAGTTGATCGAACCAGGACGCGGCATGATCGAACCAATGTGTTGAGCGTTGGTCGTTGGAGTTGGCTGACGTTGAATTTCGGACGATTGTGAAATAGCTGAGTTTACCGTTACTTGTGCAGGCATTGTGGCAAGCGACATCGATGCGCGACAGACAGGCGTCTTTGCTTGTATAAGTTAAATAGTCTCTGTTTTAAGGTTTTCTTTTTATAATTCTTTATTATAATTTGATTGGTTAATAAACACCCGTGAGGGCCGTTTGATTATTTTATATGTTTTATTTATTATTTGCTGACACCCGTGAGGGCCGTCAGATTACTCTAAGTGTTAACTTGAGCGTAATGAGTTAAGAACTAAATTATATCTAGCTTAAAGTAATCCCACGAAGCCCGTCTGTTGCCGGTCACTACCAGCGCGCATGCAGGGTATCCGATTTCGCTGCTTCCAAGAGTCCGTTGCACTGGCCGGCTGATCGCAACGTCAGCGTCTTGCGACAGCTTTCCGATGGTCACTTATTGCGCGCGTGTAACCAACGGGTACTTTCGGCCGTTCAACTGCAAGTATTTGCTGACCGACGCAGATTCCACGTCCGGTCTTGGGCTGCCGTTGGTTGCAGCTACGTTGCCCGTGTTAACTCCTCCCACGGGTAAGTGAGGGCCGTCCTCGGTACTCGAAGCGGCAGACTCCAAGTCCACATCTTTGGTTGACGTAGTTTGATACCTCCAGCAACGTAGGCTTATCCAGATGACTCCGCAACAGGCAAGAATGATGATTGCCGTAGCGCAGCTACTGATGATAGGTTTTGAAAGCATCTCCTGTTTGAGGTAGCCAATATGTTGTAGATTTCTTATACTCATCTCGTGAAGAAAGGGATGGCTGAGTTTCTCCCGATGCGCTGTCACGTTAATTTGTGTCATAGCGGAGACGATGGGGTTCTTCCGCAAGGCGCCGAGGTGATTGCTTATTCGGCTCCCATTCACGTAGATGTAGTCTGTGAATGTCACAAGGTATGTCCCGGAGATTTGGTGACTATCTCCGTCGGAGGTCACGACGTTTACTTCAGCGTCGTTTATGATCACCACGCCCTCGTCGATTAGTGTGACGGGCTCCAGATGTCCCGGGTGAGTGTTGCAGGTGGCGACTGTCCCTGACACCAGTTGTTGGGCGCAGGTGGTTGACTCGATTCTTCTGCAAAAGCTAGTGCTGACGGCATCTTGACAGTTTCCCACGGCGACGGTGTGCGTACTGCAGTCAGCGACCGTGTTGCCATCCTCAAAATCTAGAACTATCTTATTAACCTGAACTGGGTGGACATTGATCTTTTTGCAGACTTGTTGAGGGATTGGAAATTTAATTAAGAAATGCAATAATTCATTGTTTTGAAAGGCCTTAATGTTAGATACTTCTAAAATATTTGTTATGCTAACGTTGGTGAGGTGTTCATCGATGAGGTCTTTTACATCGACGTTGTTCAGGATAGCCGGGTTGATCAGATCGATTTTTGCCAATGTTAAAGTCAAAAGTAGGTTTTCTAAATCTGCGATTATTATTCTATTTTCGGCCAGAATAGTTTCATATAAATGTTTACTGTCCGTCTCATCTGACTTATAAATTTTATTGATTGTGCTAGTCACTGAATTTATCTGTTCCTGGATTTTTGCGTTTATGTCGATTTGTCTGTTTTTTGCTTCTATCAGTTGACCCTGCCTAAACCGAACCTGTTCCCAATCATCAAAGTCGGGTGTTCCCGCGACTACCTTTAGCGCCGTTCCTAGCAGGTTTATGCTGCGGGCCTGTTTATGGTGAATTCTCAGTGTCTCTAAAAGGGTGCCTATTCTTTTAAGGTCGGTGTTCAGTACCCTGGTCATGTGATCTGTAGTAAACACGTCCAGAGCCGTCCTGGTCTTGTCCGCATAGTCCTCGTAGGATGAAATGTTGGTCGTATGTCCTAGGTATCCAAATTTGTTAAAAATTGTCACGTCTCCGTCCTGAATGGGTATGTAGCGTGAGTGCGAGTAGTCGTTAAATTTAGTCACGGAACTCGTAAGAGTCCACGTTGTCATTAGTAGTGCTGTCCGAAGTGCTAACCTATAAATTGTATAAAAAGAATGTAAAGGGTATTATAAACGTAGCGAACTTATTTTTAACGTAAAACTACAAAATTTATATGAAAAACGCCTCTGTCTCTACCGGATGTTGTCCTTATGGACCACCCTCCCCCTAATGAGGACCGTCGTCCCGAGGTCCGCTTCTATCGTTTCCTCTGAGCATAAGGGCGTGAGCTTGTTGCCCAGACGTTTGTTTTGTTTCACCCAGACCTTATCACCAATATGATAAGACTTATATTCCCTGTCTTTATTTGCTTGCTCTAGAGTTTTTTCCTGTGCCCTAAGTATTCTATCGGTTATATTTTTTTCGAATTCGATGGGAGCGGAGTGGATTACCTCAATGGGGCTTTTATTCGTTACTGAATGGATTGTCCGGTTATATTTTATGGTAGCCATAAGTATGAGCTCTACCGTGTCCTCGAGTTGCTTATCGATTTTGATGCAACGAGCTATTTCTGTTAGGGTGCTGTGAAATCGCTCGACCTGACCGTTTGACGTACTGTGAAGCGGGGGTGCATTTGCGATATGGATTTCGAAGTTGTTGAATAGAATGGATTTTATTGTTTCCGAGTTCAGGGATTTTTCGTTGTCGCAATAGATTGTTTTAATTTTTGGAAATATGTTAGCCAACTGTAGAATAGGGGCTTTTATGTCCACTATTGCCCGAGACTCTATTGGTTGTACTATGGCGAATTTTGAAAACTTGTCGACACAGGTGAGAAAGAATCTTCTGTCCGTTGAAAATATGTCGATATGAAGTATTTCCCCAGCGTATAGAGGAATAGGAGTCTGTCCGAGTGCTTGCTTCGTTGGATGGCGATTGTACTTGGCCATCGAGCAAGTTTTGCAATTAAGTGCCACTTCTGTAGCTAGTCGATTCATTTTTGGAAAAAAATAGTCCCTCAGAACTTGTTTTATGTTTTCTTGGGCTGCTCGATGGGCCCGATTATGTTCTGCTGTCATAATCTCTCTTTGTTCTGAAGGGTCGACAATGTCGATAGCGAGGAATTTGCAGTGCTTGAATGTTATTGAGGGGAATGCCTCGACCAGCCTATGTTGGATGAACGCTAGGATTGGTAGCTCGCAGTGAATTGCGTTTACTACGTCAGCTTTTATCACGTCGAGTAGGGATTGAAATAATGTTTCGCGGTTGGAGAATTGTATGATGTGTCTGGTCTTTTCTTTAAATAAAATGAAGTGTTTTACGCATGGGATTTCTGTTTCTTCCAAAATGATTTGGTTTCGGAAACAGTTTACCGGTTTGTCTATTGTCTCTATTGTATTTGTAAGTGACTCCTCGCTGTGACAAGTGGCCATGTCTGAATCGGGAGTTTCGTCCAATGTGTTTATGTGTTGACGCGATAGGGCGTCAGCAACGAAATTTTCTTTCCCAGGCTTGTAAATTATTTTTGCGCCGTGCTCATCGATGAAGGCTTTCCAGCGCTTTATCTTAGCGTTGGGATTTTTGTCGGACACTGCAAAGGTAAGTGGCTGGTGGTCAGTGAAGATGTTTAGATTTCTGACTCCATAGAGGTAATTTTGGAGTTTTTTCAAGGACCACACAATGGCTAGGAGTTCTCTTTCGTTCGTTGCAAAATTAATTTCGCTGTCGTGTAAGGTGCGAGAAATCATTGTAACAGGGCGGCCGTTTTGAGATAGTACAGCCCCTAAGCCATAACCAGAAGCGTCAGTTGTAAGGTCAAATGGTTTTTTAAAGTCCGGGTATGTCAGCAAAACTTCTTCTGAAGCTAAAATATTTTTTAGCTTGGAAAAGGTCTGCAGTTGTTTTTCGCTGAGTTTAATTTCGACTTTCCTCGAGTGGTTTTTGCTAATTTTACCGTTTTCGCCTTTTAATGCGTCCGTGAGGGGCTTAGCGATTTTTGCATAATCCAGTATAAAACAGCGGTAATAACTCGAGAGGCCTAAGAATGACCTGAGGTCAAAAAGCGTTTGTGGGATTGGGAAGCTTGAAATTGCTTGCACTTTTTCCGGTGACGTCTTTATCCCATCCCTTGACACAATGAATCCGAGGTATTCCACGCTTTTTTTGAAAAACTTGGATTTTTCCTGTGATACTCTCATGCCAGCTTCTTCGAGGCTTTTGAGAACCCAGTCGATGTCCTTAATGTGGTCTTCCTTTGTTTCAGAGAAGATTATCACATCATCTACGTAAACGTAGCACGTTTTACTTATTTTTTCCCTAAGGACGTCGTCGATGGCTCTCTGGAAAATACTTGGGGCATTTTTCAGCCCAAAGGGTAATCTACAGAACTCATATTTTCCGTTGTTAACAGAAAATGCTGTTTTTTCCCTGTCGTTTTCAGCAAGTTCGATCTGATGAAAGCCCGACTTCAGGTCCAGTGTTGTGAAATACTGAGCCTTACCCATATTTGACAAAATCGTCGAGATTGTGGGAATCGGGTACTTGTCATCGATTGTATTTTGATTCAGTTTCCTGAAATCAATTACCAATCTTTTCTTTCGAAAACCTTGTTCGCCCGTTCCTTTTTTATCAACTACCCAAGTTGGGTTGTTGTAAGGTGACTTTGATGGTCGGATAATGCCGTCCGCTAGTAGTTGTTTAACTTCTGCGTTGACAAAATCAGCGACACCCATGGGGTGAGGGTATAATTTTGAATATACCGGTTCCCCATCAGTTCGTATTGTTGCGATAGTGTTGATATTATACGGCAGGGCCTCGTTGGGGTCTGCGAATGCTTTTATTCTCTGTTGGATCATTTTATCGAAAGATTCTTTGACAGCGATTGGGACGTCGATGTCGTCAATTTGAATGAAGTTAACGTCCGGTGAACGTGTGAATAAAATTGGTTCTAAACTGTTGTCTGTTTTAATTGTGTTATGGGTGAAGTCGATCTTTGCATTGACTTTCTTTAGAAGATCAAGGCCTATTATACCGTCGAAATCCTTAAGAGTGTTTATGATAAAAAAATATGTTTTAATTTCGAAAAGGTGAATGAGGCATTTCTGTTTGACCTCAGTGCTGCCATGAATGGATTTCACGATGAAGGGGGTTTCTACAGGCACTATGTGCTTTAACTCTGGGAGTGGCTTGATGTAGTTTTTCGAAGCCCCTGTATCCACGAGCAGTTTGATCGTGCGCCCTGCTACTATTCTCGTGATGAACGGTAACAGGGACTGACTTCTAAAAAATTGCAACTGTCTGTGTCCGAGAGGTCATCATTCAGGACCTCTACCGAGCCTTGGGCAGCCGACTCATATTCTTGGTCATTTGTTAGCTCTTGGGCAGTAAGATTTATCATCTGGGCTTTTTTGGAGTTACCTCCAAAAGTGTTAATTCTGTTTTGCTGAAATTTTGTAGGTTGTCTGAAACGTGAGGACGAGTCGACGTCCATGGGCTCTGGGGCAGAAAAGGTCTGTGAGCCTGGGGCCTGGGCAAAACGCTGTTTGCCACTAGATGAACTTGCGTTCACCTGGTCCTGGTTCTGAGCTCTCGTGAATTGAGAATTCTTTTGCTGGGTTTGAAAACCGTTTTGCTGAGGGCCGCTACGCCAGGGTGAATTTCTCTGACTAGGGGGCTTTTGTACTCTGTCCTCAGTGTGTTTGGCAAAAGTTGCCGCAAATATGCCTAGTTCGTTACTAGCCTCTGCTTCTCGAGCGAGGGCTAATGCTGATGGCAAATCCCGTGGTTGTGCAGGGAAAACTGCAGTTTTCAAAGACTTCTTAAGTCCGGAGATGAAAGCATGCAAAGCATCCTCTCTGAATTTTTTGTTTAAGATAGTGGCAGAAGCCGTATCTTGAGTCATGAGTGTTTTGTTTGTCAAAAGCGTGAGCTTCTGTTGGATGTTGTTATAGTATTGAGTGAGGGAAAGTTCTCCCTGCCTCAAGAAATTGAGCTCCTGTGACAGCACCTGTATAGGAGTCTTGTCGGCGTAAGAATCGTCGAGCCGATCTATTATAGCCCTGAAATTCAATACCGTATTGTGTGACGCGAGTTGCGCGTCAGCGTCCTTCTTTATCTTGTTCCTAATGATTAGGACCGCCTGAAAGTGTCTGCTACTTCCAACGTATGGCTCGAACAGCTCATACGCTGCCATTGCAGCCTGTCGCCAAGAGACGTAATTTGCTTGTGTGCCGTCAAATTCCGGCACCGTTTTTACTGCGTCTAGGGGCTCGTCACATTTGATTTCCCTATTAATGAACGCTCTCTGATATTCTGGCTCTGCGTAAGCTACCGTGTGTTCTACCATTTCGTTTTTTAGGGCATCTATTTGTGCTCGAAATTCTGCCTTTTGCTTTTCTAGGGCCGCATTGATGGCGGCCTCCATGCTGTGAATCATTTCAGGGGTGACTGACATACTCTCTAGTGGTAGTGTTAAACGAGAACCTAGAGAAATTGTTCTTTTCCTGTAACTGTCGGGACTTTTTGTATTCGTAATTTTTTTATCCGCTAAAGTTTCCTTGTAGCTTTCAATAAGATCCTCGTCGCTGCTCATGGGAGAGGAGAAAATAAAAGGGTCAAGTCCTATACTCTGACGTAAGCCAGAATAATAATAGTAGTTTATTTATTTTTTTTTTTTAAATTTTTCCTCAAACCAGCTTGGCCTGAACAACTCGAATATTGTAGAGTATTGACACAAAAATTTTCTTCAAAACTTGTTTATTATTTAAAAATTTTTTGATTCAAATAATGAACATCTCACTTACATGTTTGTTCTTTTAAATTTATGAGCCTAATTCTTAAACCCGATGGCACGGTCGCTGAGTTGTTGGCTCCCTCGATGCAGTCGTTTAATGTTGATAATTTTGTTTCGTTGTTTTCACGCACGAAACAAAAATTTTTTGTGTTGTTTATTTATGTCTTTTGTTTAATATTTTTTCACGTTCACTTGTTTCACATTACAAGATATTTTAAGTATTTTTTTCACCAATTTTTGTTCAGTTGCTCAAAAAGGTTGTTCGATATTTTTTCGCACCACATATGTAATTTGTTTTGTATCACGCGACGCGTGCTTTACGATTTTAGTCACAAAAAATCTTTTTAGATTTTTTTCACGCGAGTACTTAATTGCGTTGGGCGCCAGTTAAATAGTCTCTGTTTTAAGGTTTTCTTTTTATCTTATAAAAAAAACCTCTTTACGAGGTAAAAGTCTAGTGACGAAAACAGTTATTTGCCCCAAAACTTCTGATATCCAATTTTGTGACGAATAACATTAAGTTTGACATATAAATTATTTTAAAAAATTAAAATTAAAAAATTAAAATGTTTTAAAATTGGAAGGTTGTTTTTATATTTTTTTTTTTGTATTTAGGGGAAAAAAGTATAAAATACCTTTCCAACGATATATAGATCACATCTGTAGCTCATATCGTTTGGATGCTATAGGGGTTTTATTTTAGCGGTTTTTAGCGATTTCCCGCTAAACTAGCTTTTTTTCGAAAAAGTCGTAGAACAAACGTTTCTAGATTTTTGATCGGGAACAAGTCCTCATTCAAACTTTTAAGCTAAATCAACGCTTTGATACTAACAAACAGACAAACAAACAAACAAACAGACGGACTTTTCATCTCGTTTTGAAAAGGGCACCAAAAATTTCAAAATTAATTATCTTCTGAACCAGTGATCGGATTTTGATGATCAAGGTGTCATTCGACGCGTATTTTTGATAAGAATAGTAAAAAATTAAAATAAAAATCGAAAAGGCTCCAACGGCCCCATTTGCTCCAATAATTTAAAATTTTCCCCTCCCACTAACACCTGTTTATTTCACGAACCAGGTAAGTTTCCAAAAGTCTTAGTATGCACATTTGTAAGTAAAATTGATACCTTTCGATCGGTACATAACTCGACCCGATCGGACAGTCATAGCAAATTTTCCATTCTTCCTGTGTATATATGCTAGTCACCTTCGCACCCTTCGTGCTGCTTTCGTCACTAGCGCGGACTGCCGTCCGCAGTGATAATTCTTTATTATAATTTGATTGGTTAATAAACACCCGTGAGGGCCGTTTGATTATTTTATATGTTTTATTTATTATTTGCTGACACCCGTGAGGGCCGTCAGATTACTCTAAGTGTTAACTTGAGCGTAATGAGTTAAGAACTAAATTATATCTAGCTTAAAGTAATCCCACGAAGCCCGTCTGTTGCCGGTCACTACCAGCGCGCATGCAGGGTATCCGATTTCGCTGCTTCCAAGAGTCCGTTGCACTGGCCGGCTGATCGCAACGTCAGCGTCTCGCGACAGCTTTCCGATGGTCACTTATTGCGCGCGTGTAACCAACGGGTACTTTCGGCCGTTCAACTGCAAGTATTTGCTGACCGACGCAGATTCCACGTCCGGTCTTGGGCTGCCGTTGGTTGCAGCTATGTTGCCCGTGTTAACTTATACGCGAAGAACTTAACGAGGGGTGAAATGACTTTACTTGCAACTCGTGTACTGTATTTTCGAGCTCAATAATTTTCTCTTGCAAGGTCTTATTCATCATTTCAGCCCTAACATAATCGTCATCACTAACTTGTTTTTGTAACCGTTGCATTAATGTTTCTCTTGTGCCTGACGTAGATAAACCAACATTTCTGCACTTTATTTGCAATTGCTTCTTCGTTTGATAGTTTTTTCCCGTCATTGTTAAAACTTTTGTCGCGACTCTCGTTGTTCGTTTTATTTTATAAAAAAACCTCTTTACGAGGTAAAAGTCTAGTGACGAAAACAGTTATATGCCCCAAAATTTCTGATATCCAATTTTGTGACGAATAATATTAAGTTTGACATAAAAATTATTTTAAAAAAAATTTTGGCACTCGTCTCATTCGCTAAAATTCTCAATTCTTCATACCAAATAAAATCAATGTTTTGCGCAGTGCCGAATGCAAAAATTTTTTTAAAATAATTTTTATGTCAAACTTAATATTATTCGTCACAAAATTGGATATCAGAAATTTTGGGGATATAACTGTTTTCGTCACTAGACTTTTACCTCGTAAAGAGGTTTTTATAAACTATCAGAAATTTTTGAATAAGATATAAGAAATTTTGAAATTTCATTCTTCAACTTTGTTTATTTTTTGTACAAGCTAAAACAAACTGTCTGCCAACACTGGTTCCCTTAAAACGCACATGCCAAGCGCAAAAGCTAGTAGCACTCTCAAACTCTGGCTGCTTGACACTTTGCTGCTGCTGTTGCATGCTACTGCATATGTACATGCAGAAGTGTAAAGGTAAAAGGTATATTCAGTTAACAGGTAATATCTTCGAGTTAGGGAAATATTCGAGTTATAGAGTTCTTTTTCCTAAGATTATTAATTTTACTGCCACTCATTTAATTCGAGTTACAGAGAAATTCGAGTTAGAGAAGTTCGAGTTAGGAAAGTTCAACTGTTTTTAAAACTTATTTGAAACGTAGATTTTTCTTAAATCGGCGAAATGTGGGAAAAAAAACCTTATTTCACCTGAAGCTTTTTACCTGTGTTTTAAGCAAAAAAGCTTTAAGCCCTTCAAAATATATTTCCAACGATATATAGATCACATCTGTAGCTTCGCGAAATTTTACACACTACACTACACACAAACATATTGAAAGCTAAAAAAAATCGTTAGCGTCGTTTTCTCAAAAACCGCCAAAATCTGGGACAAAATATCTTATTTCACCTGTTGATTTTTACCCATGCACTTTAGAAAAAAAGTTTGAAGGTTTGCCTAAAAGCCCTTCAAAATACCTTTCCAACGATACATAGATCATAGTCTGCAGCTCATATCGTTTGGATGCTATTAATTTTAACGGTTTTTAGCGATTTCCCGCTAAACTAGCTTTTTTTCGAAAAAGTCGTGTGTTTACGCGCACCGCTCTTGTGTACGTCAAACTAAAGGCGGGGGGGGGAGTATACCTGCATTAAGAGTATGGATGAGCTTGATGCTCTTGTAAACATGTGCCATGATGATAGCCGCTCTCTTGAGTTACACTCTTCGTCCGCCGATGCTGCATTTACTGATAATAATCTTTTTCGTGCGTAAGCAGTTCTTGTACACTATTGAAATGCCGTATTCCTTTTATTCCTTTTATTCTTTTTATTATGTTTATTTGAATCTTAGCTTTAAGCCTAATTTAATTATCTATCTCTTTCTGTGTAAATGTGTTCATTGTATGGTGCTTTATCTTAATTTTTATTATTGTTTTGTTAGGTGCGTTAATTTGTATCGTTTGTCAAATTTAATTAAATGCAAGCCGATTTAACTGACCCCAAGGCGAACAGTCATTCAATGATACGAGTTCTGTGTAGACAAAAGAATGGATTAAACATATGCCATATTAATGCTCAGAGTTTAAGTAGGAAGATGGATGAATTTAGATATATTTTTGAAAATTCAAATGTTGATGTTATATGTGTATCCGAAACATGGTTTTTGTCTGAAATATCTGATTTGTTAATATTATGTAGTGGTTATGTTGTTTATCGTGCTGATCGGGAGGGGCATGGAGGGGGCGTGGCAATATTTATTAAAAATACTCTTAAGTCCAAAATCGTTGAAAAGCATAATGACGGAAGTCCCGTGGAGTTTATGTTTGTCGAGATAAGCTGCTTTAAATATGAACATAAAATACTTATTGGCTGTGTTTATCGTCCTAATCGATCTGTTGACTACGACCTTTCCTTAACATCTAGATTATCCATCGAATACCTTAACATTGCAATTTTGGGTGACTTCAATAGTAATTTACTTTCTGAGAATCATCTCATCGATAACATGCTAACACTTGGACTTAATGTTGTGAACTCCACCATGCCGACTCACTTTACTAGAACCAGTAGCACTCTTTTAGATGTTGTGTTTGTCAATGACCCTCTTAAAATTCTACTTTATGACCAAATCTCTGTACCTGGCTTCTCCAAACATGATCTTGTTTTCTTGTCTTATGATATATTCTATAGTAATGCTGAAAAAATGATTACATATAGGGACTATAGAAACTTGAGCATGGACCACTTGAATGACGAATTTACTAGATATAATTGGAATAGGATTTACAATATGACCTCAGTTAATGACCAAGTTAATTATTTGCAATATAACATTCGCAGTCTGCAGGTAATACCTGTGTCCCAATGAAAACTAAAATTATCAAGCCTCATGAAAAACCATGGTTTAATAATAATATTAAAAGTGCAATAATAAAACGAAACGAGGCTTACGCTAAATGGAGGAGATTCAAGACAGCTTACTCTTACGAGATTTTTAGACGTCAACGAACTGCAGTGATGAAATTGATAAAATCTGCAAAATGTGCTTTTTACTCTGATAAATTTAATAAATCAACTACTGCAAAAGTAAACTGGAAAACTATAAAGGAAATTGGGATAGGGAAACCTAAAACAGCTCAAAATCCTCTTATAGACTTAAATGAACTGAACGTAAAATTTGTTGATTGCCATGTATCTGAGATTACTCACAACGATTATCTTAACTGTGATCCACTAAACTGTGATATTAGCTTTAGCTTTATGTGCGTAAACAAATATGATATCTTTAAATCTATGTTAAATGTTAAATCAAATGCAGTAGGCTTAGATGAAATTGACCCCAAATTTGTTAAAATAATACTTCCTGACATAATAAACTTGATCACACACATATTTAACACTGCTCTCACAACATCGGTCTTCCCCACAGAATGGAAGTTGGCTAAGATAATCCCAATCCCTAAAACTAATGGAGAATTTCGATCTATTTCGATTTTGCCATATTTTTCTAAAATATTCGAGAGCCTAATGGCAACACAAATTAATGATTATATGGTAACTAATAGACTCATCAGCAATAAGCAGTCTGGGTTTCAAAAGAACAGGAGCTGTACAACTGCAATTCTAAATATTGTCGAAGATATTAGACAAAGTATGGATGATGGATATGTAACGTTTCTGACACTGCTCGATTATAGCAAAGCTTTTGATACTGTCAACTACGACATTTTATGCACAAAAATGAGAAGGATCTACAATTTTACTAGTACAGCCGAGTTACTCTTAGGGTCATACTTAAGAAATAGATCTCAATCCGTTGTCACCATGTCGAGTTCATCGTCCTTTCTTCCTATTAAGCGTGGCGTCCCACAAGGGTCAGTTCTTGGTCCTTTACTGTTTTCTTGTTATGTCAATGACCTGCCTGATGTTGTCTCTGAGTGTAATGTCCACATGTATGCTGATGATGTTCAAATGTATATGTGTCGTCCTTTGTCCAGAATAAATGAATGTATAAATGTATCAAATAGAGCGCTCTGTAATATTAGCGAATGGTCAAAGAAAAATGGACTAGGACTAAATTCCGCAAAATGTAAATGCATTGTGATTTATAAGAAATCTATTAACACGCAACTGTTGGGAAAATTAAAAATCGAAAACAGTGAAATCGACTATGTAGATAAAGTCACAAACTTGGGTTTTGTTTTTAATAAAACTCTTAGTTGGACTGACCACATAAACAGAGCTGTAGGCAGAACCTACGCCTCTCTTCGCATATTATACCTGACGCAGCACCTCTTACCAGAACATATTAGACTCCTTATTGCTAAGACCTACTTGACACCAGCACTTTTTTATGGAGTTGAGGTTTTCTGCAATACTGACTCCATCAGCAAGCGAAGACTTAATGTTGTATTCAATAACATAGCTAGATATGTGTTTAACCGCAAACAAATAGATCATATATCTTCCTATTCGCTCAAAATTTATAACATTAGACTAGAACACTGGATAAATCTCAGAGCATTAATATTGTTACATAAAATAATAACCACAAAAGAACCGAGCTATCTCTTTGAAAAACTGAACTTTTCTAACTCACGACGAACAAACAATATCATAGCTATCAGACATCGACTATCCTCGTCAGAAAAACATTTCTTCATACATGCTGTTCGCCTTTGGAATAATATACCACATGACCTTAAAATAATTAGAAGCGCGCCTATTTTTAAACGTAAGCTTTTTATGCACCTACAAAATCATATATAGATATTAATCACAAGCAATTATAATATTATTTAAGAAAATTTTAAAAATAAAAAATATAAAAATTGTATCTAAAAAAATTATATTAATTAAATCAAAATCAAATTTTGTAATATTAATCTTAAGTTACTTTAGACTAATAGTATTTTACAACCGCCTGTAGTATTAATTGTGACTAGTGTCATAATCATAAGTTCTTTACAACTTGTAGCACTAGGATGTTAAATAAATAAATAAATAAATAAAGATTTACAAACGTTTCTAGATTTTTGATCGGAAACAAGTCCTCATTCAAACTTTTAAGTTAAATCAACGCTTTGATACTAACAAACAGACAAACAAACAGACTGACTTTTCATCTCGTTTTGAGAAGGGCACCAAAAATTTCAAAATTAATTATCTTTCGAACCAGTTGTCCGATTTCGATGATCAAGGTGTCATTCGACGCGTATTTTTAATGGAAATTGTAAAAAATTCAAAGAAAATTCAAATAGGCTCCAACGGCCCCATTAGCTCCAATAATTTAAATTTTTCCCCTCCCACTTACACCTGTTTATCTCACGAACCAGGTGAGTTTCTCAAAGTCTTAGTATGCACATTTGTAAGTTAAGTTAATACCTTTCGATCGGTATATAACTCGACCTGATCGGACAGTCATAGCAAATTTTCCATTCTTCCTGAGTATATATGCTAGTCGCCTTCGCACCCTTCGTGCTGCTTTCGTCACTAGCGCGGACTGCCGTCCGCAGTGATTTACATATGCTTCTGGCATTGTTACTTTGCTAGGAAGTTTTCAATATGCACACAGACAGATCTGACTACAGCGATTCTTTATTTTGCAGCTAAGATTTCAGCCAACACCTTTTTTAAATTGAAAAACAATAAAAAAACCTTAGCGGATCATATACTAACAAATTATTTGCATTTAAAAATTAAAAAAAAAAAAAAAAAAATTATCCGTGCTAGAATTCGAACCCGGAACCCGAGCTGAGAATTCATGCAAAAATCGTACGCTCTACACTTTGCGCCACTGGCGATATTTAAGAACGGTCGTCTAATTATAGATTTAATTGTAACTGGACTGTTAGTCAAATGTAATTGCTGCTGCTGTCCTGTTTCAATTCAAAGTAAAACGTATATATTCAGTTAATAGGATATATCTTCCAAACCAATCAACAAAAATGTATGCACGATAATAATCTACTAACAAATTAATTGCATTTAAACATTAAAAAAAAAAAAATAGTTTTGTCCGTGCCCGGATTTGAACCCGAGCTGAGAATTCTTGCAAAAATCGGACGCTCTACACTTTGCGCCACTGGCGATCATTAAGAACGACTGTCTAATTATAGATTTCATTGTTACTGGACTGTTAGTCAAATGTAATTGCTGCTGCTGTCCTGTTTCAATTCAAAGTAAAACGTATATGGGCATTTCCAGAAAAAGGTCCTCCTCGCCCAAAAACGTAAAATTGATCAAAAACTCACATCTTGTGAAATTTTCTTCCAAAAATGTATCCAAGTTATTTATTTAAGGAATATACACTAAAAGAAACTCAATAGGTTTAACATATAGATCCTATATTGGAATAAATTCACTTTTTCTATATTTTTGCCCATTTTCTTGAAAATTTATTTCCAAAATGGACCGTTTGTATTCTAACGACTGTACTAAATAGGACAGAAAAATTGTAACATCAACCATTTTAATTCATAGAAATATAATGAAAGTTTAATTTAAAACGAGTTTTACACCCGGTTTTCGATGTAAACAATAGAATTTGTTGAACAAATACTTGGAAAAAACTTGGTGGAAATCTTGTCACGTTCGCGATGTCGCGTTACAATTTACTTATAAAATTTGAAAAATAAATAAAATGATAATAACATACAAAACTTATTTCTAAAATGAAAATCTACATTATTTTATTATGGTTTAAGAGTATTTTCTTCCAAATTGCATGCCACACTTCGCAGTCTTTTGCATTTGTCAAGATAAAGTCAAACATGAGTTCCATTTTTCGTCGCGTTCGCGATGCATTGTTTTCCATAAATAATTCGAAAACGACAAGTCTTCGAAGTTTGTCCTTTATAATAAAAATAGTGTTGATTAAATACATTAAACACGTGAGAAAACATTTTTGAAAATGTCAACTTTTGTCATTTGTTTTTCCATTTAAAGACGTACAAATGTCGCGTTCTCGATCCTGGAAATACCCATATATTCAGTTAGTAGGATATATCTTCCAAACCAATCAACAAAAATTTATGCATGATATATCAAAAAACGCGAAATGGTACAAACTATAACATATTGAAAATTAAAAAAAATCGGCTCTAACGTTTTCTCAAAAACAGCCAAAAAAACCTTATTTCACCTGTAGCTGTTTATCCATTTACCTAAAAAAAAAACTTCGAAGGCTTGCCTAAGAGCCCTTCGAAATACCTTTTCAACGATATACGTATATAGATGACATCTGTGGCTTCTATCGTTTGGATGCTATGGGGGTTTTAAGTTAGGCGGTTTTTAGCGATTTCCCGCTAAACTAGCGATTTTTCGAAAAAGTCGTAGAACAAACGTTTCTAGATTTTTGATCGGGGAACAAGTCCTCATTCAAACTTTTAAGCTAAATCAACGCTTTGATACTAACAAACAGACAAACAAACAAACAAACAAACAAACAAACAAACAGACTGACTTTTCATCTCATTTTCGGAAGGCCCCTAAAAATTTCAAAATTAATTATCTTTCGAACCAGTTGTCCGATTTCGATGATCAAGGTGTCATTCGACGCGTATTTTTAATGAAAATTGTAAAAAATTCAAAGAAAATTCAAAAAGGCTCCAACGGCCCCATTAGCTCCAATAATTTAAATTTTTCCCCTCCCACTTACACCTGTTTATCTCACGAACCAGGTGAGTTTCTCAAAGTCTTAGTATGCACATTTGTAAGTTAAGTTAATACCTTTCGATCGGTATGTAACTCGACCTGATCGGACAGTCATAGCAAATTTTCCATTCTTCCTGTGTATATATGCTAGTCGCCTTCGCACCCTTCGTGCTGCTTTCGTCACTAGCGCGGACTGCCGTCCGCAGTGATGCGGAAAATATCGTTTTCTTATTAAATTTCGCACTTTGTTCGGTTTTCGTTTGCGTTTTTGTTTAATTCACCAATTTTGCTCATTGCGTCGACGTGAGCCATCTTAGTACCTTCTCGATGAATGATTTCACAGTTGTAGTCCAGTATGCTAAACCACCAACGTGCTATTTTTGGTATGAGTTCCTTATTCGATTTAGCTTTAGCGATGGCAGCACAATCGGTGACTAAACGAAACGGTTTTCCCAATACGTAGACACGAAATCTCTTGAGCGTTTCAACTACGGCTAAAATCTCCAGCTCATAGCTGTGATATCGACTCTCAGTATCATTGCAATGACGACTAAAATACAAAACGGGCTTCCAATCGATTTTGTCATGGGACTGCAAAAGAACTCCAGCTAATCCTGTTGCAGAGGCGTCAGTATGAACTTCATGATGCGCTGAGAAGTCATACAATGCCAACACAGGCACGCAGCATAGTTTGTCGATGAGTTCGTTAAATGCCTGTCGATGCACATCAGTCAATGCAAACTGATTCTCTTCAGATTTACGTAATAATCGTGTTAACGGTCTTGAAATCAGCGAATAATTTTCAACGAACTTCCGAAAAAATCCAGTCAGACCTAGGAAACGTCTAACTTCGGTTACGTTTGTGGGCATCTGAAAATTTTTAATGGCGCTGACTTTGTCGTCTCCAGGAGTTATTCCATCTTCGTTTACAATGTGCCCAAGAAAAGTGACTTCTCTTTGTAGAAACTTACATTTGTCATTCCTCAATTTCAAGCCGTTTTCGTTGAGGATACGAAACATTCTCTCCATGCGCTCGATTCCTTCGTCAAAAGTTTTGCTTGGAATTATAACGTCATCCAAGTAAGCAAGGACCTCTCCACGATTCATTTGACTAATTACCTTGTTCATCGCGCACTGGAAAACAGCAGGGGCGTTGATCAGTCCGAAGGGCATCCTATTAAACTCATAATGACCATCAGAGCTGACAAAAGCTGTATACTTCTTGGACTGCTCGCTTAATTCGATTTGATGATGTCCCATACGTAGGTCCAATTTAGTGAAGTATTTGTTACCGGATAATTGCGCAAACTGTTCTTCTAGATTCGGCATAGGGAACGGTATCTTTGTTGTAATGGCGTTTAGTCGACGATAATCGATACACATTCGATACTCCCCATTCTTCTTGCTGACGAGAACAATTCCGGACGCATATGGAGACTCAGACGGACGAATGATATCGCACTCGAGTAGCTCTGATATCATGTTTGCTACGATTGGTCGTTGGGCGAAAGGAATTCGATATGGTTTGGTGTAAATGGGCACATTTGAAGTTAGCGATATATCCATTTTAGTCAACGAGCATTTTCCTAATTCCATATTATTTCTTGCAAAACATGCCTCATTTTGACTTATCACTTTCTCAGTTATTTCCTTTTCAGCCGCTAGTAGATTTTCGTTTATCTTGCCTTTGAATTACGAGTTTATTATCGCCACGACACAATACATCTTTGCCCAAGAGTAAGTTTTCGGTAATCAAGTCGTCATCCACTAATAGCGTTTCAGTGTCGTACGTGTGTCCATCGATAGCTATCTTCGCAATTAGCTTTTGTGTGCAAAAGAATTTTCCTCCGCCAAACCCATTCAATGTTACAGCACAGCTTTGCGTTACGCCTATTTGATCGGCGAAAGATTTTCGTATTAGCGTTCTGGTACTGCCTGGATCTACGAATGCGTTCGTTTCATTGCCATTTACCAGAATCATTTTACAAATATTCGTTTCAGGCTTTTCTTCGATTTTTTTGACTTTGGGATTCGACTTTTGCTTATCGGGATAATTTGTATCGTCATGCGTAGTACGATTACATATTGAGCATCGGGGCTTACGTTGCGGCTCAGGACATTTGGCAGCATAGTGTCCAGTTTTATGACAATTAAAACATTTCACGCTGATTCCATTTTTCTCGTCGCTTTGGCTCTTTATCGCTGTCGTGTCAATACGTTTTTGAATGGACGTGGTCGATTCTCTCTTGTTACCCAGAGACGAAGTATGCTTGATCTCGTTGTGAGCGCTGTACGTTAAAATATCGTGTAACAGATTATTACAGGATTAGTAGTGATTGGATATCTTTCTCTTCAGGTCATAATCATTGATTCCGTTTATGATATGTGTCGCGATTGCTGAATCTGGTAACTCACCCTTTTTACCAAATGAGAGCATCTTGTAAAAATATTCCTGTGGCGTTTCATTGGCTGCTCTACGTGTTTTTGACATCTTGACGTGAATATCGGCCGAATTCTCAATGCATGGAAAATCACATAGGAACTTTGCGACAAACTCTCTCCATGACTGATAAACTTCATCAATCGTGTCGACCTAATATTTCGCTGCACCTTGCATCTTTTGTTGTACGCCAAAGATCAAAGCTCGATCATTCCATTTATATGCGTTACGAAGGGACTCGACGCGCTTGATGAACTGACGTGAATCCAAAGATTTCTCGGACGACGGATCAAATTCTGGCAGTAGTGCCACCATTTCTTTAACGCTTGCGTACGGATTAAAATTGTTTGTATGACTCGGTTCATACTTTGGTCGTTTATTTTTGTACACGTTACTTTTATATGTATTGTACGGATAAGTATTCACCTTCGGAATAAATATACCCTGATATTCTTGAGCGTTTGAGAATATGTTTACGTTTGGCATATTTATTTTCGGTGCTTGCACATACGATTGTTGCTGAGACGTTGCAACATTTTGAAAACGTTGATCGTGCGACTGTAACGTAGCCACATTATTACTATTCACATACGTTTGTTGTTCAGCGATGTGTTGCGAACTCGTTGCAATATTTGTCCACTCCATTTGCCCATGTAGCTTGTTCGTTGCCACATTTACGTTAGGCATGTACGTTTGTGCATCAGCAACATGCTGCTGAGACGCTGCAACACTTGCCGATTCCATTTGCCTATGCAGCTGATGCGTAGCCACATTTTCGTTAGGCGCGTACATTCGTGAATTGGCAACATGCTGCTGAGACGATGCAACATGTGCCAATTCCATTTGCCCATGCAGCTGATGCGTAGCCACATTTTCGTTGGGCGCGTACATTTCGGGATAGTTGATCGAACCAGGACGCGGCATGATCGAACCAATGTGTTGAGCGTTGGTCGTTGGAGTTGGCTGACGTTGAATTTCGGACGATTGTGAAATAGCTGAGTTTACCGTTACTTGTGCAGGCATTGTGGCAAGCGACATCGATGCGCGACAGACAGGCGTCTTTGCTTGTATACGCGAAGAACTTAACGAGGGGTGAAATGACTTTACTTGCAACTCGTGTACTGTATTTTCGAGCTCAATAATTTTCTCTTGCAAGGTCTTATTCATCATTTCAGCCCTAACATAATCGTCATCACTAACTTGTTTTTGTAACCGTTGCATTAATGTTTCTCTTGTGCCTGTCGTAGATAAACTAGCATTTCTGCACTTTATTTGCAATTGCTTCTTCGTTTGAAAGTTTTTTCCCGTCATTGTTAAAACTTTTGTCGCGACTCTCGTTTAAATCGTTTTCTCGGAAAATATCGTTTTCTTATTAAATTTCGCACTTTGTTCGTTTTTCGTTTGCGTTTTTGTTTAATTCACCAATTTTGCGCTATAAATCCCACTTCTGACTTGTCATGAGGATGCTAAATTTGAAGGCGTGGTGGGATTTCGGCAGCGGCTTACAATGGCAAATTAAAACACTTAGCGACTTCATTAACAAAACAACTATTAAGTTTATTGAATATTCAGTTCAATGTTAGTGATGTTCAAGATCAGTAAATTAGTTTAACAATATTTTAGTGTAATTCAAATTAAAAGACAAATTAAATCGTTGACGCGAGTGTTGCATCTTGTCTCGTTCGATCGCCAAAAACAACTCAACTGCTCGCCAACGAACATCGTTGCACCAAGCAGCTTGCAACTTCAGCATGTTTGCAACATTTCTATGTTGCAAAATAGAAATTAAATGTTGTCGGATGACACGATTGAAAACACTCTCAGGCTTACATATACTAAATCTCAATCCAAAGAGTATAAAAACAAGCGACAGCGCTATAATAGAGTATAACCGCTTAAGAAGTGTTTATAGAAAAGATTTGCAACACCTTGTGGTGAAAGACAAAAAAATAGAAATGTTTTTGATAAAAATATATATTTGAGTAAGCAAACTACAGCTTTTATAGAACCAACAATATTAGATACAAATTTAAAAGTTGCAAATAATAATGATAATGATGAAATTTTTCATAATGTTAGAGGTATGGAAAACCCAAATAATGCGTGCTATGCAAATTCAGCTTTTCAGTGCTTAATAAATGCAAAATGTATTAAGGAATTAATTTTAAATGATACAAACAGCAATATTTTAAAAGCACCATTTTTAAATTACACAAACCCACTAATGATGGGAACAAATATAAATATTTCCGAATTGCGCTCAAAAATATTTGACAACATTGAACAGCAAGATAGCGGAGACTTTCAACGACGTTTACTTGATTGCAATTCTTTGGAAAATATTAAACAATTAACTGCGCATAAGCTTGTTGAAATTATAAAATGCTCAAATTGTGATTACAGACCTAATCGACAGATGTCAGATAATTTGTTGCTCTGTTATATATACCCGAGGAAAGAAAATGTAAAATAAATGAATTAATAGGCTTTAATTTTGGTATCAGGAAAAATATTGAAAATAGCATATGAAACCATTGCGGTGATGGTCTTCAAAGTCAGTCTCTTATTGAAAATAGAGGCCGTGTACTTATATTCTCACTTTGCCTTGTTGATCAATGGAATATGAAAATTACAAATTTGAATTTAACAAACATTCCCCAAACCGAGTTTAGATTTGAAAATAAAAGATACACTTTGTCAAGTGTTGTATTTCACCATGGTCCAGGATTTAATATTTTTTTTTTATTTTTTTTTTTGATAATACACAAGTTTATTTATGCACGCCGCATGCTACTTAAAGCACTTTCGTAGCAGGGCAAGATTTTACAAATACAGTTATGGTACAGGTCTGGCAGGGTTTTAGTGACTCTAAACGGAAATGCTTGGCTCTGAGCTCAATTGATTGAGGAAAGGCGTAGCCTTTAACAGAGCTTAAAAACCTTAGCTGATGTCCTGCAGCAACCTGCCTGCAGGCGTCCGGCCGTAAATCCAGTTGTCTGAGATGTGCCTACGGGCAAGTCTTCTCCTTCCAAAAGGCCTTGCGAGATGCGAAGCAAGACAGTTGGAGTGGGCTAAGAGCCGTGCTCTGTACCTATCGGCGAATCTAGTAATGGTAGCACAAATAGGAGAAATTTTAAGATCCCGGTGAATCGTATAGTTCCTTACATAAAAAGGAGCATCAACAATGCGGCGCAGGATTTGACTCTGACACGACTCAAGCCTTTGCAAAGAAGAGTTGCAGGCCGTGCCCCAAATGTTTATGCCCCAAGTAAGAGAAGGGGTTATTATGGCCTTGTACAGCCGGACTTTAGCAGCCAGGGATAGCCCAGATTTAGGCCTGAGAAACCAGTCCATTCTCTTACATTTAGCACGTACAGTGACACAAGCCTGGAGGATGTGTGGCTTCCAAGTGAGCCGACGGTCTAAGATAACACCTAGGTATTTGACATGCGATAGGTGCTTGATCCTCGTCCCATTCAAAAAGATTTGCGTCGTGTTATTTCGATTTAGGGAAAATGTCGCATGCTGGCTCTTAAGAGGGTTTACAGCAATATTCCAACGCGACGCCCAGCACTCATATTCATTAATAAACTCTTGGACCATATTCGACGCAACCCTCCTACAAGAGCTCGTGGCAAGGAAAGCTGTGGCGTCAGCGTAGGTGGCAGTCAATGTACGACGACAAGAAGGTACTGAAAGATCGGGTGTATACACATTGTATAAAACTGGGCCAAGCACACTGCCTTGAAGAACACCGGCGCGAATCATTTTGGATGAAGACTTCGAATTGCGGAATTCGACCACAAACGAGCGTCCAAGAAGAAAGGACCTCAAGGTGCGAAAAAGCTGATTTGGGAGTAGAGATGTCAGCTTAAATAAAAGACCATCGTGCCAGACCCGGTCAAACGCCTGCTTAACATCCAGGAAGACACCAGAGCAATACTTTTTTCCTTCGAAGGCCTTAAGAATGTGATTGACCACTCGATGGCACTGTTCAATAGCGCTATGGCTGGTTCTAAAACCGAACTGATGGTTGGGGAGAGCTTCCTCAAAGGCATCAATGCTCAATAGTCGACGCAGGAGCATCCTCTCAAACATCTTGGAAAATGTTGGGAGAAGACTGATGGGGCGGAAAGCATCAGCAGTGTTGTTTGACAAACCCTTCTTTGAACCATTACAATCAGCGCCGATTTCCATTGGGGGGGAAAGTGAGACAACCGAAGCATGGCATTAAATATACTTGTAAGCGCAGCGACAGCTTCATCGGACATTGCTTTAATAACTTTACCATCCAAGCCGTCATGACCAGGAGCTTTGGTAGGCTTGAGGCGTTTGATCTGCTCAACAACTTCAGGAACATCGATTTGGCGAATAGGAACAGAAGGGCCGGGGATGACACCAGCATAAGAAGTTGTGGCCAGCACTTCCTCGTCAGATGCCAAATCAAAAGGAGTAAACCTCTCAGAGAGGTCAGTGGCAAACTCTTCAGCAATTTCTAAGTCAGACCTAGCCCAGGTTCCATCCCTGCGAAGAAGGAAAACCTTCGCAAAGGTTGCCTTTTAAGTCCCCGAGTGCACTTCCAAAGAGCAAAGCCTCTATTCTGGTTCGGATCTATTGCTCGCAGCATCTCCACAAAGAACTCAGATTTAGCCTCAAAGAGCGCTTTCCGAAGCACGTCGGTAGCAGCCTTGAACTCAGCCTGGTCTAGAGAGTGGCGGGTACGCATCCAGCGACGCCTTAGTTCTCGTTTCCGTCGAAGGAGGGCTAAGATCTCTGGTTTTAAAGGAGCCCGAGGAGGCCCAAGGGGAAGAACATTTCTGTGGTTGACCATGGAGGCAGCGGCCGCAGAATGGATTTTCATCCAAATCCTCAGCAGCGATGTCAATGTCGTTCGTGGTATCCAAAACATAGGGAGGATCGTTGATAAGCAAAGATGTCAGTTTGCTCTTAAACGCCCCAATGCTAGAGCCTCGAGGAAGAAGCCTAGGTTTGCCAATATAGATAGAGAGCGCAGCGCAAAAATTTATGATCAACGGCAAATGGTCGGAGGAGAGCTCGTAGCTCTCATTGATTGCAAGGTGCGCCCCAGGGATCCCAGCATATACAGCAAAATCAATGGCAGATGGATTCTTACTTCTGTCGCTAGGAAAGTGCGTGGGCCCGCCAGTTGCTAAAATATCAAGCCTAGAGCTAGTGACGCAAGAGAGCAGAGCAGAACCTCTGCTGCATGAGCGCAAACAACCCCAGAACGAGTGATGAGCATTCCAGTCTTCAGCAATGATAAATTTGTTCGAAAGCTGCCCAAAAAGTGTTGAGAATTCGCCAGGAGACCATTTCTGAGTGTGACCAGGAGGGCAGTAGATTGCAGCCACAACAACATTGCCAATGTCCGTGGTAACCATGGCAGCAACAGATTGGAAATGCGCTTGTTCACTTCTGTAGTGCTCGCTGTAGCTAATGTTGGATCGAACTAAAATGGCGGCGCCTCCACGGAGTCGGTCACCAGAATGATTGGCGAGTAAAAGATCATATCCAAAAATTCTAAAGTGTGAGCGGCTGTTAAAGTGCGCCTCACTGATAAGCATAACATCAATATTGTTAGTTTGAAGGAAAAGCTCCAGCTCACGCGCTCTTGCGTTAAGGCCATTGGCGTTCCAGAGGGCAATGTTCACTCCAAAATTAGTCATGATGAACGCAAAAAGAAGTTGGAAAAGCAGGCTGAGCTGCAGATTGAGGAACAGAAGCAGATACCGGTTGACCAGGCAGGAGAGACATGACCTTCCCCATAACCTGCATAAGCAAAGCCATCATTTGGTCCAAACGAGAAAGCAGCTTCTCCACGGAAGAGGACTGAGCATGTGCATCTTTTAGTTGAGCAGCTTGCAGGCTTAGAATCTGTTGTAGCAGTCGCTCCTGAGCAGGCTGATGATGCGCAGAAACACCACTTGGAGAAGATGACGCAGCCGTAGGCAGAGGGCGAGAGGATGGTCCCGAAGTCACAGGGTTTCCTAGGACAGGCCATAGGGAGGAGTCTTGATTGACCGAGAGGCTGACGTGATCAGACTGGTGCAGTGGACGACTTGAGGCGTGAGCAAGGTGATCAGGGCTGGAAATATCCCAGACGTTGACACGAGGTGGAGATAGCTGTGATCGGCGTTGAATCGGGACTGTTTTAGCAGGAGCATTACCTTTCCGTTTGCTGACAGCTTTCAGGTAAGCTGGGCAACCGCGATAACTAGCAGCGTGATTACCCCCGCGGTTAATACAAAAATATTGTTCTTGGCTCTTCGCTGGGTATATAGCTTCCTCCTTAGCATCGTGAGGACCACCGCATTTAGCACATTTGAATGCTTTCGAACAGTAAGAACGAGTATGCCCAAACTCCTGACACCGATAACATCTAGGAATATTCTCGCGCCTGTTAAGTGGCTCAAAAGCAACAACTTGCTGATTAATAATCTTAACATCATAAATCTGCTTGTTGTTTGGTGCAGGCTCAAGCTAGATAAAGAATAAATTGAGTTTTTTACCAGAGGTCCTGGACGATGCGTTATGAATATTGCGAGCCTTATGATCAAGGGCAGTAAGGTCATCAGAGATGTCCTGCTTGTCGGTATCGGAATGCAAGCCACGAGCAACGACTCTAAAGGAGCGCTCCTCCTTCGGTTGCCAAGAATTATAAGGGATTTCGTTAGCTTGAAGGAGGTTCTGAACTTCGCGGTAGGTCTTGCCATCCTCTACAGTGAGCCTAGCTGATGAGCTACCAATGTTCTTGACCTTGAAATTATTGGTAACAGTTTTAACCAGTGCGGTAATTTCACGAAGACCAGTCAGTCCAGCGGAGAGGTAGGTCGAGATGGAGAAACTTGCGTGCGAGAGGCATCCTGAGAGCGTGGAGCGCCTAAGGAGCGAGAGGCATCACAGCTAGTGCCATCGACAAAAGGGTCGGCAGGCATCTCCACATCCATGTCGTCATTATCGTCAAGGGACGTAAGCAGAGCAAAACTGTTTCCGTGGCCAGCATAGGGCTCAGGGACTAATTTTTGAGTCTTCGGAGTACCGTGGGGGAAGGAGGAGATGACTTTCTCTTGGCTGAAGCCGGATTAGAATGACATTCAGCGCCTACGTCAGACAAAGTTGTTGAGAGAGTGGAAACAGCAGGTACGGGGTGTAGGTTATCAGCAGGTTTGTTACTGGACTGCCGAGAGTAGGGAGTTTCTAGCTTGTTCTTAATTCTGAAACGCTTGAGCTTATTAGAACGCTCGCAATCAGCAGCAGATTGACTGTTCCAGGCAGGTGCAGATGATATTTTAGATGAGATTTCATCAAGAGAGCCAGAAATTTTTGGTGTAGCAGAGACAAACCCAGATGCAAAAGCGGGAAAGCGATCCAAGACAGCTAGAAACTCCTTTTCGTCGTTAGAAATAGATTCTTCAATAGCGGTGTTTGATGCGCGTTTCGCCGTAAACTCAGCAAACCGAGTCATGACATTCATGAATTTAGAGTCATCATTACCGCCAGGAGAAATTTGGGAAATAGAGTTAGTGGACATCGTTAGAGATGAATCGGAGTCAGGGTAATCTACAGCTTGTAACGAAGCTTTTCCAGCCAGGGTCGGCGTCTCACTCCGGCCAGGGTTTGTTACAGCAAAATTTGTAATCGTCTGGGACGGCTGGAATGAGCGGCGGGAGCGTCAGAAAATATGCGGACGCTCTCGCTCGAAGATCGGCTGAAACGACCATGTGGTGGGCCCAAGAGTGACCCAGGAGGACGATGAAGAGACTCCCGAGGCCCGTTGCGTCATCCTCATCGTACCTCCTGAGCCCCTCGGTTCGGATTCGGACACAGGATGCCCCTTCCGGCGGTGCTGGGTGATACACCCAGGAATGAGATGCGGATCTGACCAGGATCTCATCCCAGAGGGGTGTCCCAACGTCGCTCAGACCCGGCCGCCTGGTCAGATCCGCGGACAGAAAACGGAACAGACCGATATTCTGCCCCCGGACCGGAGCCAGGTGTTTCCCAGGCCTGGTCCCCGGTGAGGATCCAAGAATAGAAATGGGAACGGACCGAATTTCTATTCCCGGACCATCTCCGGAACACCAGGTCCGGCCGGTCGGCACGATCCTGCGTCTTCCTCCTAGGGCCCGCCAACCGTGACGCGGGTCAACGGTTCCGAGCATAAGATCTCCCCTTTCGGCGGCGCTGGATTATACACCCAGGAATGAGATGCGGATCCGACCAGGATCTCATTCCAGAGGGGTGCCCCAACGTCGCTCGAACCCGACCGCCTGGTCAAATCCGTAGACAGAAAACGGAACAGACCGATATTCCGTCCACGGACCGGAGCCAGGTGTTTCCAGGCCTGATCCCCGGTGAGGATCCAAGAATAGAAAGGGGAACGGACCGGGTTTCTATTCCTGGACCATCTCCGGAGCACCAGGTCCGGTCGGGTGGCTCGATCATACGCCCGTCTCCAATGGCCCGCATCAGGCTTCCTGAAATTTACTAAAAAGAAATGAAACGCCTCACTAGGGATTAAAAACACTCGCCACTATCATTGCAATAATTTACCCGCCTTTATTGGGTTTTGATTTTAACAAGAATTTATATCATTTAGTCGGCGCCGCACGGCCGGAAGAAACTGGCAGCTGCTCCATAGGCGGAGCCGAGAAAATTGAAGGCAATAGTTCGTTGGCCGGCTTACCCGCTGCTGATCGCTTGTTCGAGGCTTCGCTCTACTGGCTTGTTCCGCAAGTGGCTCCTTGCGTTCTCGTCCGAACACACACTTCACGTGTGGTCTTTTCCGCTGCCGGCTGCTAGCCGTAGATTGCTCGGAGGGATTGCCCTTCACGAGGCTTTCGAAATATCGTTGGTGCGGCTGCACTGGCTGCTACTACTGCCGTGGTTGGTGGCGGCACGGGGAGCGCATGTGCACTTTGAAAAAAAAATACCACGGCTGCTGTTGTGGTTGGCGTTGGCACGAGTAGCGCATGTGCACTTTGAAAAAAAATACCACGGCTACTGTTGTTGTTGGCGTTGGCACGAGTAGCGCATGTGCACTTTGGAAAATTATCACTGCTGCTGTTGTGGTTGGCGTTGGCACGAGTAGCGCATGTGCACTTTGAAAAAATACCACGGCTACTGTTGTTGTTGTTGCTGGCACGAGGAGCGCATATGCACTTTGGAAAAATACCACTGCTGCTGTTGTTGTTGTTGTTGTTGTTGTTGTCTCTGGGTTTGACACTCGTTATTTTCTCGATTTGCCACTGCCGATGTCGACGCTACCAAGCCCGTCAGAAAAGTGAAGCCGGCTGGCGTGGCGGAAATTCCACCATGTTTTCTCATAGGTTCACCTTGGTGAACGATCACGCTCCAGTTCGTTGTTCCTTAGAACCAGATGAACGAACGAAAAGTTCTTCGTGATCTTCTGGTTCAACTGGCGTTGCCAATTGATCCATGTTCCCAGCTGATCCCTTTCTGGTCACACCAGCGTTGCCAACGTTGACATTGACAAATACTATGTGTGTTGTGAGGCCAGCAGAATGCTGCCTCACACTCCCCCTTTACTTCGGGGAGGGAAAAGAAAGGCTGTCGTCATCCTGGGGGGCGGAATGGATCCTTGTAGGTTCCCCCAAAGGGGTCTTCTTCGTGTGGCTCCGGTGCGGTGCTGACAGTTCGCCGGGTCCGGCTGTGGTTTCCCCGACGGGGTAGGGACGTTAAGATGGCTCGCCATCTTCCAGTGGTCCCCAGGAACTTGGCCCGGTGGAACGGGTTTCCTCAGTCCTCTTCGTCGCATGTTCGCTTTCGTCTTTCGGAGCTAGCGTTGTTGGGGCGTCGTCTTTGCTGTGCGGATCCGGTTCTCGCTCGCTGTGCCCGCGGAGGGGTCTTGGTAAACATTACGTAGTGTGCCCGCCTTTGGGTCTTGGTGTACTAGCTTTTGGCTCGCCAGGCCAGGGCAGCGTTTCCCTGTTGTGGTTCCCCGAATTGGATGTCTTTGTGATGCTTTGCTTGTGCGGACAGATCGCCTGGTCCGGCTGTGGTTCGTGCTTCGTGATGCTTTGCTGGTGCGGATGCGGACAGGTAGCCTGGTCCGGCTGTGGTTCGTGCTTCGTGATGTGTCTGTGCTGGTGAGGACAGGTCGCCTGGTCCGGCTGTGGTTCGTGCTTCGTGATGCTTTGCTGGTGCGGATGCGGACAGGTCGCCTGGTCCGGCTGTGGTTCGTGCTTCGTGATGTGTCTGTGCTGGTGAGGACAGGTCGCCTGGTCCGGCTGTGGTTCGTGCTTCGTGATGCTTTGCTGGTGCGGATGCGGACAGGTAGCCTGGTCCGGCTGTGGTTCGTGCTTCGTGATGTGTCTGTGCTGGTGAGGACAGGTCGCCTGGTCCGGCTGTGGTTCGTGCTTCGTGATGCTTTGCTGGTGCGGATGCGGACAGGTCGCCTGGTCCGGCTGTGGTTCGTGCTTCGTGATGTGTCTGTGCTGGTGAGGACAGGTCGCCTGGTCCGGCTGTGGTTCGTGCTTCGTGATGCTTTGCTGGTGCGGATGCGGACAGGTCGCCTGGTCCGGCTGTGGTTCGTGCTTCGTGATGTGTCTGTGCTGGTGAGGACAGGTCGCCTGGTCCGGCTGTGGTTCGTGCTTCGTGATGCTTTGCTGGTGCGGATGCGGACAGGTAGCCTGGTCCGGCTGTGGTTCGTGCTTCGTGATGTGTCTGTGCTGGTGAGGACAGGTCGCCTGGTCCGGCTGTGGTTCGTGCTTCGTGATGCTTTGCTGGTGCGGATGCGGACAGGTCGCCTGGTCCGGCTATGGTTTGTGCTTCGTGATGTGTCTGTGCTGGTGCGGACAGGTCGCCTGGTCCGGCTGTGGTTCGTGCTTCGTGATGCTTTGCTGGTGCGGATGCGGACAGGTCGCCTGGTCCGGCTGTGGTTCGTGCTTCGTGATGTGTCTGTGCTGGTGCGGACAGGTCGCCTGGTCCGGCTGTGGTTCCCCCGAAGGGGTCTTCGTGATGCTTTGCTTGTGCGGACGGATCGCCTGGTCCGGCTGTATTCCCTGCTGTGAGCTACGCTGCGTCCTTCGCGGTGTTCTTTGCTGTTGATTCTAGAATTAGTCAAAAAAAGAAATTACTCTGATGTCGGCCTATCCACCGCCGTCTTCCAGCCGGGATGAAAATCCTGCCTCGCCGTAGTGGCGCGGATGGTTAGATGGCGGCTCGTGGGTCTTCTCTTGAAAGGACGCATGCCTCGCTGGCATCGCCAGTGGTCTCGGTGGTTAATGCTGGGATGGCGCATGCCTCTGCGGGCACTGCCATGGATAAAGCGTGCCTGGTCGGCACCGCCCGTGAACCTTGGTGGTCACTGCTGGGATGACGCATGCCTCTGTCGGCACCGCCAGTGGATCTCTGTGGTCACTGCTGGGATGACGCGTGCTTCTGCCGGCACCGCCATGAATCTCTGTGGTCACTGCTGGGATGACGCGTGCCTCTGTCGGCACCGCCATGAATCTCGGTGGTCACTGCTGCGAGGGCGCATGCCTGGTTTGCACCGCCATGAATCTTGGTGGTCACTGCTGCGATGGCGCATGCCTGGTTGGCACCGCCATGTGTCTCGGTGGTCACTGCTGGGTTGACGCGTGCCTCTGTCGGCACCGCCATGAATCTCTGTGGTCACTGCGGGGATGACGCGTGCCTCTGCCGGCACCGCCATGTGTCTCGGTGGTCACTGCTGGGATGACGCGTGCCTCTGTCGGCACCGCCATGAATCTCGGTGGTCACTGCTGGGTTGACGCGTGCCTCTGTCGGCACCGCCAGTGAATCTCGGTGGTCACTGCTGGGATGACGCGTGCTTCACTAAATGCAGCCATATTCCAACCGGGATGGAAATCCTGACTCGCTGTGATGGCGCGGAGGGTAACATAGCAGCACACGTGAAACTCGATGACCTCGTGGTGTCAACTTCAGTTGATGGGCCGCAGTGCAAGACGGCTAGGATGGCGCACGAAAGTCTAAACCCAAGAACACTTTGTCGACGATAGTTGGCAATACCAGATATGGTATGTTGCGTAATCTTGACAAGTGCCTTGCAGACAATGAAGTGCCCATCCTCCGCCATGTTGACTTTGGCCCCACGTCTTTAAGGCCGTTCCCCTTAGCGTTGAAACTATGATCCGATAGCTTTGCTGGTCCCAAACCGACTCCCCTCCCTTGATGCCTTGGCTCAAGTCATGAAGGCTGTGAAGGCGTTGACGTCGGCAGAGGCGTTTCGACGCGCTGCACCGCGCAGGAGCCCGCTTGTAGCCGCTGCTCGCTCTTGTGGCGCCAGAGCTAGCTTGTGGCTGCTGCTCGCACACGAGGCGCAGAATTCGCTAGCGTGGAATTCTGCCCGCGCTCGTGGCGACAGAGCCAGCTTGTAGCGCTGCCCGCCCTTGTAGCGACAGAGCTCGCCTGGGGTTCTGCCCGCGGTGCCTTTTGCTGCTCTGCTTCTGCTGTTGCTCTGCTTCTGCTGTCGCTCTGCTTCTCGTGGCTCTGCTTGCGTTGATGCTCTGCTTGCGTTGATGCTCTGCTTGCGTAGTGGCTCTGCTCCTCTCTCCCGTTCTCTCGCGATCTGGAAACAACAACCAAAATCTACCGCCGTGCGACGGACTAAGCTCTGCTAAGTTGGTGGGACCACTGATAGGCCATAAAATTCTGAGGCTGGGGGGGAAAATTCGGTGCTTGGGAAGATCCCGTGGTTGACTTTTCTGACGGGCTCGGGTATTTTCGTATTAACTTGCTATATGAAAAAAAAATAATTATAATGGCCCTATGATACCCTGCTTTTTGCAATGATGAGTGGCGTTTTTTTTTTTTTTTTCAATGAGGGGGGGGGGGGGGGCAATGGTCGGCCGATATCGATGCTCGAGATGTTACAAAAAAGGCAAAATTGCCCAATGAAAATTTTGTTCCAGAAGTCCCTGCTCGGGCGCCATCTGTAACGAAGCTTTTCCAGCCGGGGTCGGCGTCTCAGTCCGGCCAGGGTTTGTTACAGCAAAATTTGTAATCGTCTGGGACGGCTGGAATGAGCGGCGGGAGCGTCAGAAAATATGCGGACGCTCTCGCTCGAAGATCGGCTGAAACGACCATGTGGTGGGCCCAAGAGTGACCCAGGAGGACGATGAAGAGACTCCCGAGGCCCGTTGCGTCATCCTCATCGTACCTCCTGAGCTCCTCGGTTCGGATTCGGACACAGGATGCCCCTTCCGGCGGTGCTGGGTGATACACCCAGGAATGAGATGCGGATCTGACCAGGATCTCATCCCAGAGGGGTGTCCCAACGTCGCTCAGACCCGGCCGCCTGGTCAGATCCGCGGACAGAAAACGGAACAGACCGATATTCTGCCCCCGGACCGGAGCCAGGTGTTTCCCAGGCCTGGTCCCCGGTGAGGATCCAAGAATAGAAATGGGAACGGACCGAATTTCTATTCCCGGACCATCTCCGGAACACCAGGTCCGGCCGGTCGGCACGATCCTGCGTCTTCCTCCTAGGGCCCGCCAACCGTGACGCGGGTCAACGGTTCCGAGCATAAGATCTCCCCTTTCGGCGGCGCTGGATTATACACCCAGGAATGAGATGCGGATCCGACCAGGATCTCATTCCAGAGGGGTGCCCCAACGTCGCTCGAACCCGACCGCCTGGTCAAATCCGTAGACAGAAAACGGAACAGACCGATATTCCGTCCACGGACCGGAGCCAGGTGTTTCCAGGCCTGATCCCCGGTGAGGATCCAAGAATAGAAAGGGGAACGGACCGGGTTTCTATTCCTGGACCATCTCCGGAGCACCAGGTCCGGTCGGGTGGCTCGATCATACGCCCGTCTCCAATGGCCCGCATCAGGCTTCCTGAAATTTACTAAAAAGAAATGAAACGCCTCACTAGGGATTAAAAACACTCGCCACTATCATTGCAATAATTTACCCGCCTTTATTGGGTTTTGATTTTAACAAGAATTTATATCATTTAGTCGGCGCCGCACGGCCGGAAGAAACTGGCAGCTGCTCCATAGGCGGAGCCGAGAAAATTGAAGGCAATAGTTCGTTGGCCGGCTTACCCGCTGCTGATCGCTTGTTCGAGGCTTCGCTCTACTGGCTTGTTCCGCAAGTGGCTCCTTGCGTTCTCGTCCGAACACACACTTCACGTGTGGTCTTTTCCGCTGCCGGCTGCTA